>CAUYSK010054392.1:0-15681 GCA_963575035.1 Avahi laniger
CTGCTCTTCCCACCTAACTGTGGTGGGGATGTTCTATGGAGCGGCCACATTCATGTATGTCCTGCCCAGTTCCTTCCACAGCCCCAAACAAGACAACATCATCTCTGTTTTCTACACAATTGTCACTCCAGCCCTGAATCCTCTCATCTACAGCCTGAGGAATAAGGAGGTCATGGGGGCCTTGAGAAGGATCCTGAGAAAGCACATATCACCAACACAATCCATCCCCTAGGGAGGGCTCCTGAGCTGCTTCTCACCATTCCTTCTGCAAATCAAACTTCTACATTCATCTGTTCTTTAACATTATTCTCTGAAATGACACATACACTTTTCAAAATTTACCTTTATTTTCTACTGTGCAGCTAGTGTGTATGATGATCTTAAGCTGAACCCATCTGACACATGTCACACTGACCTTGGAAGCCCATGTTATAAAAGGGATTAGAAGGGGAAAAAAGCCTTAAATGGGTGCCTTAGAACAGCAGTACTCAGTCTTTTTGGCACTAGAGACTGGTTTCATGAAAGACAACTTTTCACAGATCACAAGGCTGTAAGGGCGGGGGGCAGTGTGCTGGGAGGAAAGTTTCAGGATGATTCAAGCAACATTACATTTATTGCACACTTTATTTCCATTATTATTATGTTGTAATATATAATGAAATAATTATACAATTCACGGTAACGCAGAATCAGTGGGAGCCCTGAACTTGTTTTCCTGCAACTGATGCCACTGCTAATCTGATAAGAGTCAGAGCTAAGGCGATGATGCAAGCGATGGGGAGCAGCTGTAAATACAGGTGAAGCTTGGCTTGCTGCTGCTCACCTCCTGCTGTGTGGCCCGGTTCCCAACAGGCAACCAACCTGTACTGGCCCAAGGCCCCGCGCTTGGGGACTATAGTCTTAGAACACCCACTCTTTGGTAGGGTATTGTCCTGACACATTCCCAAGTAGACATAGCAGGAAATTATCTTTCCATTTTAACATCATGTAGCAGTGAGGAACAGCAGTAGTTTTTGACTGACCAAACTAACCAGATTCTTAAACTATTAGAAGGGAGAAGAAATTCCAGAAGATATATTAGATTTCCTGTATATTAAGAAGATGATTGTTTCAGCAATAGCAGAAATGAATAATAGGTATGTGACTGCATTTGTATTCCAGATGTGAAGAGAAGTTCATACTGATTACATGAATAATGATAAATACCTATGTCAAGATAGTGGAAGAGGAGAAAGAAAGGGAGGCTGGCATTTCTATTTGGAAACTTTGACAAAGTCTTTTTGAAAGGGGGCATTTTTACATTGCCTAAAACTAAAATTAAAATAAAGAAATGAATAAAATAGAATTATAAATACCCAGGCTTAAAGTGAGCAGTAGAGATACAATAACAGTGAGAGATATTTTGTGCAAGTTGTTTGAATTTTTAAAATTTGTGGCCTTACAGATATACAGATGTGTTTTGATATAAAAACAATTGCAAGGAGCTTATATTCTTGAAGTTAGTATATGTATATGTCTGTGTCCATAGGAAAGGAAGTATAAAATACATGATTCACTTTCTAGGTAGCCTAAATATGCTTTATTTTATCATTTCATTTATCAGTGTGGAAGATTTATTACAAAAGCTGGGAACTTAAATTCATTGAGTGCAGAAGCTCCGAAATACTTTGGCTTATGTAGAGGTCATTATTATTGAGAATGGTGCCTTGTGAAAACACAGAAATTCCTTTTATTTTTTACAGAAATAACCTTTAATTGCTTTGTCTATAAACCTAAGCTATAATATAAAAGCTAAAGCAAATCTATAAAGTTAAACCAAGCTTATTATAAAAACTGAGAAAGTTCAGAAATTCAGAAAGAAACAACAATCACCTATAAAGTTTTCCTTTCATTTTTTCTTATACATTCATGTATTTTACTGAATTTATATATATATGATGATTAAGGTCCTGGTTTTTGTCATTTAAAATTTGGTGAATCTTTTTCCTTGTTTTGAGGGCATATTTTAGAATAGCGGTGTGGAAGAAGGGGGCAAGAGTGTCTGAGTTTGAATCCCTCTCCCCCCTTTAATCATCTGTGCATGCTACATTAAACTCTTTGTACCTCAGTTTGCTCATGTTAAAAGTTGTGATACCGAAGTGCACATATAGGAATAACATTTATCGGACATCGGGCAGATGGGAGTGGGGAGGAGGGGATGGGTAGATACACACATAATGAACGCGATGCGCACCATCTGGGGGATGGACACGCTTGAAGCTCTGACTCGGGGTGGGGGGCAAGGGCAACATATGTAACCTAAACATTTGTACCCCCATAATATACTGAAATAAAGAAAAAAATGGTGATAATTACAAGCCTGATTTCATGATGTTGTTGGGTAGAAATAAGATAATAAATACCAGGCACTCAGATCACAGCCTGGTAAATTGTACTCAACATAGATTGTTAACTATATGGATTAATAGTAAAAAACCTTGAAAAATGTAATATTATTTTATTGTTTTATTTTATAAATAAAACATCTGTTTATTTTACTTATTTTTTTGAAAAATATTGTATCTATTAATGGGGTACAAAATGATGTTTTGATATATGTGTACATTGTGGAATTGCTAAATCAAGCTAATTAACATATGCTTTACCTCACATACTTATCATTTTTTTGTGGTGCTAATAGTTAAAATTTACTTTCTTAGCAATTTTCAAGTATACAATATAGTCTTATTAATTATAATGATCATGATGTACAATAGGTCTCTTGAATTTATTTGTCCCTTCTAACTGAAATTTTGTGTCCTTTGACCAACATCTTCCAAATCCTCCTACCTCAAATCTAGTAACCACCATACTCTCTATTTCTGTGAGTTTGACTTATTTATATTGCACATATAAGTGAGATCATGCAGTATTTTTTTTCTATGTCTGGTTTATTTCACTTAACATAATGTCCCCAGGTTCATCCATGCTGTTGTAAACGACAGGATTTCCTTCTTGAAGGAAGAGTTTTCATTGTGTATATTATGTTCCATTGGTCTGTGTCTGTTTTGATGCCAGTACCATGCTGTTTTAATTACTATAGCTTTGTAACCATATTTTGAAATCAGGTAGTGTGATGACTCCAGCTTTGTCCTTTTTGTACAAGATTGCTTTGGCTATTTGAAGTCTTTTGTGATTCTATACAAATGTTAGGATTTTTTTATTTCTGTAAAAAATGTCACTGGAATCTTGATAAGGATTGCATTGAATCTATATATTGCTTTGGGTAGTATGAACATTTAAATGATATTAACTCTTCCAATCAGTGAACACAGAATATCTTTTCAATTTTTGTGTCTTCAATTTCTTTCTTTGATGTTTTATAATTTCAGCATATAGATTTTTCATATCCTTGTTTAAATTTATTCCTAAGTATTTTGGGGTTTTTTTTTTTGTACCTCTTGTGAATGGGATTGTTTTCTTGATTTCTTTATGAGATAATTCATTGTTACAGTGTAGAAATGGTACTGATTCTTGTGTATTGATTTTGTATCCTACAACTTTACTGAATTTTGTTGTTAATTTGAACAGGGTTTTTGGGGGAGGGGGGTGGAGTCTTTAGGCTTTTCTATATACAAAACCATGTCATCTGCAAACCAGAACAATTTAACTGCTTCCTTTTAGATTTGGATGCCTTTTATTTCATTCTCTTGCCTAATTGTTCTGACTAGAACTTCCAGTACTATGTTGAATAGAAGAGGCAAGAATGGGCATCCTCGTATTATTCCTGACCTTAGGGAAAAAGCTTTCAACTTTTCACCATTGAGTATGGTATTAGCTGGGGTTTTATCATATATGGCCTTTATTTTGTTGAGGCACAACCTTTATGTAATTTGTTGAGAGTTTTTATCATGAAAGGATGTTGAATTTTGTCAAAAGCTTCTTCTGCATCTATTGAAATGATTATATGGTTTTTGTCTTTCGTTCTTTAAATGTGGCATTACACATTCATTGATTTGCGTCTGTTGAACCATCCTTGCATCTCTGGAATAAATTCACTTAATCATGGTGAATGATCCTTCCAATGTCCTGTTGAATTAATTTTGCTAGTATTTAGTGAGAATTTTTCCATCTATGTTCATCAGGAATATTTGTCTATAATTTTCTTCTTTTATAATATTCTTCTCTGGCTTTGATATCAGGGTAATACTTCCCTCTTTCTCAATTGTTTAAAAGAGTTTGAGAAGGACTGTTATTAGTTCTTAAATGTCTGGTAGAATTCAGCAGTGAAGCCATCTGCTTTTGGGTTTTTCTTTGATGTGAGACCTTTCATTATTAATTCAATCTTTTTGCTTGTTATTGTTCAGATTTTCCATATCTTCATGATTCAGGCTTCAGTCTTGGTAGGTTGTATGTGTCTGGGAATTTATCCATTTCTTCTAGGTTATCTAACTGTTGGTGAATAGTTATTCATAGTAATCTCTATGACCCTTTTTATTTCTTTGATATTAGTTGTAATGTGTCCTTTTCCATTTCTGACCTTGTGTTTTGTCTCCTTTTTCTTAGTTATTCTAGCTAAAGTTTTGCCTATTTTGTTTACCTTTTTAAACAGTTAACTCTTCATTTCATTGATCTTTTGTATTGTTTTTCCAGTCTCTTTCATTTATTTCTGCTCTGATATTTGGTCTTTCCTTCCTTCTACTAAATTTGGGCTTAGTTTGTTCTTCTTTTTCTAGTTCCGTGAGATGTAATATTAGGTTGTTTTTTTTGAGATCTTTCTCTTTTTTGATGTAGGTATTTTGTTTTGTTTTGTTTTGTTTTTATTTTTTTATTTCAGCATGTATATTACAGGGGTACAAATGTTTAGGTTACCTATATTGCCTTTGCCCCACCTGAGTCAGAGCTTCAAGCGTGTCCATCCCCCAGACGGTGTGCACCGCACCCATTAGGTGTGTATATACCCATCCCTTTCTTCCCCCTCCCATCTGCCCAACACCCAATAAATGTTATTACTATGTGTGCACCTAAGTGTTGATCATTTAATACCAATTTGGTGAAGAGTACGTGTGGTGCTTGCTTTTCCATTATTGTGATACTTCCCTTAGTAGAATGGGCTCCAGCTCTATCTAGGATAATATGAGATGTGTTGTAAACTTCCCCCTTAGAACTGCTTTTGCCTCATGCCATAAGTTTAGGTATGCTGTGTGTCCATTTTTGTTTGTCTTTAAATATTTTTCAATTTCCCTTTTAATTTTTTAAGGACTATGTTGCTTAGCTTTCATATATTTGTGAATTTTTTTTGTTCAACTCATTTATATATTCCCTCACATAGTTATCATTTTTGTGATGAGAGCACTTAAAATCTAATCCCTTAGCATTTTTAAAGAATACTGTGTGTTGTTATGAACTACAGTCATCATGTCTAACTGAAATTTTGTATCCTTTGGGATTTACTCACCTTCCTGGGAGAGCTCAGCTAGCTTGAGGTCCTGTCTACCAGGAGAGACTCAGGAGAAACTGTGGAATAGGGGAGGGTGGAAAGAAGTGAGGCATCCTCCAGACTGCCAGACTGCAGGTCTCAGACAGCCCTTCCTCTACACACAGGCTTTTTGGTTGAGTGGGGCCACTTCAGGCCCTCCCTAGAAACTTGACCCACAGGTAGGGAACAAATCTTTGACCCCTGCTAAAAGCATTTGTGAGCTTGAAGGCAGGCTGACACAAGCCAGCCATGCCAGCCTCACTCGCCCACCTACCTCTGGCTGTGGTAGAGAATAAGGACTCAACCTGAAAGTCCCAGGGCCCCACCCAACACCTGGGGCATTGGAGTGCTTCCCCTGAAGAACTAGAGCTGGTCACAGGACCCAAAAACAACATTGCAGCTTGTTCCTCCTGGCAAGTGCCACCTACTGACGGGAAGGTCAATTTGCATGCCCTTTTACAGCATTTACTGATTCATGATACAGGATGCAGTCAATTCTCACCCACAAGCACAACCTACTGGCTCAGAGATTAAACTGCTTGTGGCATTATCTAACAAAAGAAAATGCAAAGGTAAGAAGCCACAACTTCTCCAGATGAGAAGGAATCACTGAACGCACTCCAAAAGAATAAAGAATGAAAGTGAAAGGACACCCCCAAAAGGGAACACCTGCTCTCTAGCAATGGATACCAACCAAAATCAGAATATTGAAATGACAGATGAAGAATTTAGAACATGGACTATGAGGAAGCTCAGTAAAATGGAAGATAATATGTAAATCCAACACAAAGAAACCACAAAACAATGCAGGAAATGAATGAAAAACTCACTAAAGATATAGAAATACTCAAGAAAAATCAAACAGAAATTCTGCAAATGAAAAATTCATTCAAGGAATTACAAAACACAGTGCAAAGCCTTAAGAATAGGTTAGATCAGGCAGAAGAAAGAATCTCAGAGCTTGAAGTCAACACCTTTCAATTAAACAAGTCAATCACAGAGACAAAGCAGAGAATAAGAGGAAAAAGGAAAGCCTACAAGAATGACAGAATTATTGGTTCCACCCTGTAGGTGATCCGAGAGACCACTCTCTGCAAATTCAGAAATCAAATATAGCAGCAAACAAGGTTTAGGATGACAAATCCAGCACCAAGAAAGATTAACAAAAGAGGTGATAGCCCAGAGAAATCCTCACTAAGGAGTTGTCTGTCCATCCTATAGACAGAAAAAATAATTGAAGAAAGGTTAGCAAAAATATCAACATTTTCATTTTTCCCTTTCCTTAAACAGATTCTTTAGATCACCTAAAGGCTGGCCCCTCCACTGGGGGCTTGGGTTCTCTTCTTCCACGAGACACCTCTTTACTTTGGCATGATGGACCCAAGGTTTTCATTTCCAACAATTTCAATGAGGTGTGAGTTGTTAGAGGCACTTCATAGGGTCTCTTTCACTTCTTTGTTTCCACCTGGGGTGGAGACCTGAAAGAGGCAAACTCAAACATAGTGGTTAGCACCTGACCACTCATTTGACATATTGCTTTACTCTGCTTTCTTTACTCGTGGTTGTATTACCATACTCACCTCAGAGTGCTAAGAAGGATCTCTCATAAACTATTTCTTATGGGCTTAACTTAAGCCTGCATCCAAGGGCCGCCCTTATCCAAAGGAGAATAAATGGCAATATCCTATCCCACTTTCCTGCATCAATTCTAGGATGCACGCAATTTCCATTCTAGGTGTAGGACTTTGCTTACTTCTTTAGTTATCTCCACTACAAAGAGGGTCCATTATCACTCTTGATGGAGGAGGGGAGCCTATAAACATCTCGACGACCTGCAGGAGGATCCCTTAAGCCCAGGAGTTCAAGATTGTAGTGAGCTCTGGTCATGCCACTGCACTCCAGCATGGACAAGAGAGCAAGACTCTGTCTCAAAAAAAAAAAATTTAAAAACAAAACTAACGCCAAATTGCAAATGCTTGTTCATCATATGACCACCAGAGAATGGCTGACTAACTCAACTAAGGTTGAGTGCAAATGAGGGACCAGAACAAATGGTGAAATTTTCATGCATAACTTGGATCAGGATGACTAAAGACACCTCTCAGAGAATACAAATAAACTACTGTTTTTGTCAACTACAAAGTCAAAACAAGAAGCACAAAGTTGATCAAGTTTGGTTTCTACAAAAATAATCAGAAAATTGTATTAGCTCATATTCACAGAGTTACCAGGAAACAAGCTGAATTCAAGTGGTGGTTGAAACTACAACAGGCTCTCTTGAAGCTTCAAATACCAAGGTCCAATGGAGTCCTTTCCAACATTACAAGTTCCTTGTTCTAATAATATTGGAAGTAATGGCTAGGTGCTTCTAAGCTAATTGGAGCCTTTGGCAAAAGCCCATGACTGCCATCTAGTGGCAACCTCTGGGATTTTTGGAGTGCAAAACTACCTAAGGTGTTCAACACATATTGACCATTTGAAAGGTCTTTTACTGTGCTTTAATTGGAACTTCCTCTATGGTGAAAAAACGTAAAATATTTTGAGGTCTGAAATATCAGTATGTCCTAGGCTATGATAGATCATTATTCCGACAAGAAAGGAAACACATGAAATAATTCTGTCATTAAACGGTAATAGCATATTCAAGAACATGCAGCATTGGAGACCATTGGGGATATCCATTGTGTACATAAACACCTGATTTCCATGTCTTTGGCCCCTGCATTGCAACCCCTTGAGGACTTTCTAACACAATTAGAATAGACTGCTCTCTATGATCAGCTATCAAACGAGAAGCTTAAACAAGAGGCATAGTTTAAGCCGGGCGCGGTGGCTCACGCCTGTTATCCTAGCTCTCTAGGAGGCCGAGGTAGGCGGATTGTTTGAGCTCAGGAGTTTGAAATCAGCCTGAGCAAGAGCGAGACCCCGTCTCTACTAAAAATAGAAAGAAATTAATTGGACAACTAAAAATATATAGAAAAAACTAGCCAGGCATGGTGGTGCATGCCTGTAGTCCCAGATACTCGGGAGGCTGAGGCAGGAGGATCGCTTGAGCCCAGGAGTTTGAGGTTGCTGTGAGCTAAGATGATGCCACGGCACTCTAGCCCAGGCAACACAGTGAGACTCTATCTCAAAAAAAAAAAAAAAAAAAAGAGGCATACTTTACAGATGGCAGCTCAATAGTGGAGAAGCAAACATTCAGCCTGGAAAGTAGCTGCATTGAAATTGGTTGAAGACTGTATTTTGACTGAAGAGGGAAGAGAAAATTATTAGTTCAATGAACAGAACCAACAATGATGTTCCTATGGCTTCAGAGGTTCCAAATATAAGTGTCCGTGGTATGCATTTTTTTCAATCTTCCATATTAGCCAATATACTGGTAATATAGTCCAGAAAATGAGCTTCAAGAAGTCGAAAGATAAAAGCAGCACACTCTGTTATGAAAAAAATCTATGAATTTTGAAGGGGAAAAAAATCAAAGGAAAGTATGTTGATGTTCATTTAAAAACCCTTGACATTGATATGTATCCCTGATGTGATGTCATGAAAAGGACACTTTACTTCTGTGGTATTTTTCCCAGCAACCCATAACCCCAATCTAAACATTGAAGAAATTCAAATTGAGAGAAACAATATAAAATACTTGACTAGTACTCTTTGAAACTGTCATGGCTTAAAAACAAAGACAGACTGAGAAACTGCCATAAACCAAAGGAAAATAAGAATACATGACAACTAAAAGCAATGTAATTCTAGAAGAGAAAAGGGATATGCATGACAAGGTTGGTTTTTGAGTGGTGTTGTCCCTGTTCTTTGGCTCTTTGCTTGGAAAAATTGGAAGCAGGGTTTGTGCAACAGAGTGATAACAGACACTAAGCACTTCCACACAAGCTGCTATGATTACAGGCTTTCAGTATACAAAGCAAAAGTATGTTTACAGAGGGAAAACTGCCTCTGCAACTGGAGAAGACCCCAGGGTCTTACCACACTTCTGCTTTGATGTTTACACCTTATAATATGCTAAATGGTGGGTGGAATAGTCATAATTTTTCTGGGAAAATGGTGGAGAGTACTTAGAGCTAAGGGCCCTACTCAATTTTATCCTTATAGGGTAACTTCCTGGAGGTACCATGACATCTGTAAACTGTCATGGCTCTGGTGGATGTGATTTTTACTATAGTAATGAATGTTAATGGGGGAAAAGTTATCTTTGGCCATGAGCTCCTAGTTTCTGTACATGCTCCTGGCCTGGAAAAGTCCCTAACCACAAGTTCCTGCTGTTGCAGGTTTGATTCTGGATGCTCACTGGCCTCCTCAATTTGGCCCCCCTCCTCTTTTCCTGTGGTTAGCACTGCCAACTTGCACCTATCCCTAACATGAGTGGGAAAACTGGTGAAATTCAAATAAAGTCTGCAATTTAGGTAATAGTAATTTAGTTATGAAAGATGTTGACATTACGGGAAACTGACTGAAGTGTATACAGAAACTCTCTGTACTGTCTTTGTAAATTTTCTTTAAAACTAGCATGATATTCTGTAATCATGGTTTTTGGATTTAAAAATTACCAAAAAAAAAAAAACCCTAAGGTACACTTCTTAATAGTAGTCTTTATAAAATAAACTGATTAAAATCAAATAAGTCAAAGTTCAAGCAATAAAGATACTTCAACAGTCTTTGAGTCCAATTGGTCCAAGTCTTTGTTTGGAGCATGATGGAAATTAGGGACCATATTTCACTGTAAAGTGGCTGATTGAGAAAGATATCCATTTTTGTGGTTAGCCTGATAACACAAGTCATAGTAACCTGGAGACCTGCTAAAAGAAACAGAAAGATTAAAAAACCTTGGAATAGCCAAGTGTTAAACAAAAATCATAGGAGGCCATTGTTTTGTACTAAATTCCTGCAGTAGCCTCAAATCAGAATGGGGTCACCCATGCTCACCAAACTAAAAATAAGTTATTATCTGGCCTTCTGAGAAATCAGGAGAGAGAAAGATAACAGCCTAATTTCCCAAACAGGCCAGTTTCAATTTTCAGTCAGCATGATAATGAAGTTCCATCTGTTTTAATTCTTACAAAAAAGAGTAACCTGATGTTAACCAGTTATCAATCTATTGCTCTGTCTCCACATTATAAGGAAAGTAATTACAAAATGACCAATCAGCTTTTTGTTCTTTGTTTTTGCTTTATTTGACCATTTTTATGTCTATAAAGCCAACTTCCTCTGCTCAACTCATTGGCACACTTATTCTATTTTATGGTATAAACTGTTGCCCAATTCTAGAATCACAATAAAGCCAATTAAGCTCTTTAAACTAAATTGTTATGAATGGGAACAAGATAGCCAACTAGAGTCCAGGTTTGTCAGACCTTCCCGACAGAGGAGTTGAGGTTTGGACTGAGGGAAGCAGAGGGTGATAGCTGATCAGGAGTGGACCACAGGGCCTGACACCAGTGGAATCCAGGATACCACCAGCAGAGAGAGAAAGATAGAAAAAAGCATAAACTAAATGGCAGGAACTTCTGGAGCCCAGGGAAAAGGTAAGGGATTTTTTTCCCCTTTCCTCCTACCCAGGTACCTCAGGCCTGCAATAGGAGACAGGGCTCTCATCCTGTGAGGGAGTGCCACAAGGAACCAGAGAGTCCTCCAACACTGAGTGACTGAGCCTGAACCTGTGTCAGACAACAGAGAGCACACACACGGCTGAGCCCTCACTGAGTGACTGAGACTGCCTTGGGTGATGGGGAGCATACTCCCAGCTGAGCCTATGACACAGTGGCCGGCTGCCTCCACAGCTCAGAGAGGAGGGTTGTCATAGTGCTACAGCTACGGAGAGTAGGAAGGAAAGATGGTTCTTCCCCCTACCCAGCTCGAGAGGGGTACAGGAAGATTGAGGCCCCTTAGCCCCCACCAGAGCAGCTGATGGAGTTCTCTGTGCTGAGTGACTCCCTTTCAGCACCAGGGACATGTCTGCACCCCCAGCCAGCAGGACAACCTCAGTTGGTGACCTTGCTGCCCACAGGCATTTGGCATGTCCACCTGCTGACAGCGCAAGTGGTGGGGTGGGGAGATGTATGGGAGAAGCCCTAGTTTCAGGGTCAGGCAGCGAGTGAGAGCCCATGCCTATCAGGAGGGTGTAGAGGAACACGAGAGAGCAGGGGTCCATAACTGCACCCCATCCCCACCTCCCCCTGCCCCCCTGGAGAACAGCCATGTTGGACTTTAGTGAACCTGGGAGACTCAATTTGCATAAGTACAGGTTCCCGTGGCAACCAAATGCCTCTGGTGCCCCAGGCTGAGTCAGGGTATCTGCCCCCACCACCACGCAATTTAATAGGAAGTTCAGTTTGATTCAAGAGTTCCTTGAGCTGCCACTATTCCCCTGGTGGGAGAGTCCCCCTGGCAGAGTTTTTTAGGGTTAGAGAGTAGACTCTCTGGTTGAGTGGGTCCACTTCAGTCCCTTCCAGGCAGTTTAGCTCAGAGTCAGGGAACTGTCCCTTTAATCCCTGCATACACCTTACCAGCCTTTGTGAAGCTGGAAGGCAGGCTCACCCAACCTAACCATGCCCAGCCTAATTCCCACACCCACCTCTGCTGTCGTGGTGAATAAAGAACTCACCTGGAAATACCAAGGCCCCACTCACAACCAGGGGCATTAGAGGGCTTCTCCGGGGGAACTAGAGCTGGTCACAGGAGTCAAAAACAACAGTGCAGCTTGTTCCCTCCAGCAAACACCACTTACTGACAGGGAGATCAATTTGCACACCAGTTACAGCATTTACTGAACTCAATCATAGACAGTGTGGTTGATTCTCACCCACAAGCATGACCTACTAACTCTGAAATTAAACTGGGCATGTCATCACCTAAACAAAAGAAAATCCAAAAGTAAGAAGCAATATCTGCTCCAGATGAAAAGGAAGCAGACAAAAAACTCTGGAAGTATTAAGAATCAGAGTGAAACGTCACTCCCAAAGGGGAACACCAGCTCCATAGCAATGGATACCAACCAAAAGCAGAATATTGAAATGACAGATGAAGAATTTTGAACATGGATTATAAGAAAGCTTAATGAAATGCAAAATAAAATAGAAACTCAACACAAAGAAACCACAAAAACAATGCAGGAAATGAATGAAAAAATCACTAAAGAAATTTAATTATTAAAGAAAAATCAAACAACCTCTGCAAATGAAAAATTCATTCAAGGAATTACGAAACAGTGGAAAGCTTCAAGAACAGGTTAGATCAGGCAGGAAAAGAATCTCAGAGCTTGAAGACAACACCTGTCAATTAAACAAATCAGTCATAGAGGTAAAGCAGAGAAATAAGAGGAATAAGCAAAGTCTACAAGAAATATCGGATTATGTGAAGAGGCATAACATAAGAATCATAGGCGTCCCTGAGGGTAAAGAAGAAAATACACAAAGGTTGGATAATTTATTTGAGGAAATAGTTGAGGAAAATTTCCCTGGCCTCACTAGAAATCTAGATAAACAGGTACAAGAAGTTCATTGGACTCCTGAAAAATTCATCACAAAGAGAAATACACCACAACACATACTCATCAGACTCACCAAATAAACATGAGCAGTAAGGAGGCAAAACCCGCAGGTAACATACAAAGGAAAACCCATCAGACCAACATCAGACTTCTCAACTAAGACCCTACAAGCCGGGAGGGATTTGAACCTGACTCTGTCTTCTCAAACAGAATAATGCCCACCCTAGAATTTTGTACCCTGCAAAACTAAGTCTCATATATGAGAGGGAAATAAAGTCTTTCTCAGACAAGCAAACACTGAGGGAATTTGTCAAGACAAGACCTGCCCTGCAGGAAGGACTCATAACTGCATTATTCACGGTTCTGAACCATGAACACTTATCAATATAAAATTACCGAAAAGCTAAAGATCGAATGCCAGATACCAAAATGGCTCAAGAGATAAAACAAAACAACAAAGTTCAACCCAAAGGCATAAACAGAAATCCACCCCACTTAATAATTCTTTCAATAAATGTGAATGGCTTGAATTGCTCACTAAAGACACATAGGCTGGCTGAATGGAGAAATATACACAAGCCAAGTCTCCAGGAAACATATCTAACCCACAAGGATGCATGCAGACTCAAGGTAAAAGGATGGAAAACAATATTCCATGCTAATGGAAAACAAAAGAAAGCTGGCATAGCAGTACTCATATCAAAAAACTTAGTCTTCAAATCAATGAAAGTAATAAAAAACAAAGATGGTCAGTATATAATAGTAAAGAGAAGAATTCAACAAGAAGACATAACAATCTTGAATATTTACACAAATAACACAAGAGCACTAAGATTCATAAAGCAAATCCTACTTAATCTAAACAAAATGATAGAAAGCACCACTGTAATACCTAGGGACTTCAATATCCTGCTAACAGAACTGGACAGATCCTCCAAACAGAAAATGAACGAAGAAACACAGTACTTATATAGAACTCTAGAAGATGTGAGTATAACAGACATTTTCAGAATATTCTACCCAAAAACCACAAAATATACATTCTTCTCATCAGCTCACAGGACATTCTGTAAGATTGATCATATCTTAGGCCACAAAACATGTCTTGAAAAAAATTTTTTAAAAAGAAACTATACCATACATCTTCTCAGAACACAGTGGAAAAAATTAGAAATCAAATCCAAGAGAAACACTCACTACACAAAGACATGGAAACTAAAGAGCCTACTGCTAACAGATACTTAGGACAAGGAGGAAATTAAGATGAAAATCAAAAGATTCTTTGAATAAGATGATAACAGGAACACAAGTTATCAAAATCTGGGGAACACAGTTAAGCAGTCCTGAGAGGAAAACACATAGCCATAAATACCTATATCCAAAAGACAGAAAGATCACAAAATCAACAATCTAATGAATGATCTCAAAGATCTGGAAATGGATGAGCAAACCAATACCAAACCCATCAAAAGAAAAGAAACAACCATGATCAGAGCAGAGCTAAATGAAATCAATAATAAAAGAACTATACAGAAGATTAATGAAACAAAAAGTTGGTTCTTTGGAAAGATAAACAAAATTGACATGCCTCTCACTAGATTAACCAGAAAAAGAAAACAAAGGACTCCGATAATCTCAATGAGGAATGAAAAAGGAGAAATTATAACTGACACAATGAAAATACAAAATGTCATCTATGAATACTATAAAAACCTCTATGCACTTAAACTGGAAAATGTGGAGGAAATGGACAAATCCTTATAAACACACAGTCTCCTTAAGCTCAATCAGGAATAAATACAATTCCTGAACAGACCAATATCAAGTACAACATTGAAGCAGTAATAAAAAGCTTTTCTAAAAAACAAAGTCCCCGACCAGATGGTTTCACACCTGAATTCTACTAAACTTACAAAGAAGAACTGGTGCCTATTCTGCAGAAATTATTCCATAACATCAAGATGGAAACAATTCTCACCAACATGTTTTACTAACCCAATATCACCCTGATATCAAAGCCAGGAAAAGAATCAACAAGAAAAGAAAACTATAAACTAAAATCACTTAGGAATATAGATGTGAAAATTCTCAATAAAATCCCAACAAATCAAATTCAGCTGCTCATCAAAAAAAATAATCCATCATAACCAAGTGGGCTTCACCCCAGAGATGCAGGGATGGTTCAACATATGCAGATCTATTAATGTAATTCACCTCATAAATAGAAGTAAAAACAAAGACCATGTGATCCTCTCAGTAGACACAGAAAAAAAAAAAGTAAGGAGCCAAGTGAATATAGCAGGAAAGTGGATTTCCTGGTCCACTCAAGAGAAAACAGAAGACATGCATTCATTGTTTTAAGAAAACAAAACAGGGCCAGGCGTGGTGGCTCACGCCTGTAATCCTAGCACTCTGGGAAGCCAAGGCGGGCGGATTGTTTGAGCTCAGGAGTTCAGCCTGAGCAAGAAAGAAATTAATTGGACAGCTAAAAATATATATAGAAAAAAAAAAAAACTAGCCAGGCATGGTGGCACATGCCTTTAGTCCCAGCTATTTGGGAGGCTGAGGCAGTAGGATGGCTTGAGCCCAGGAGTCTGAGGTTGCTGTGAGCTAGGCTGACGCCATGGCACTCACTCTAACCAGGGCAACAAAGTGAGACTCTGTCTCAAAAAAAAAAGAAAACAAAACAATTCTCTCCATTGCAGTCCATTCCACCATC
>CAUYSK010054393.1:0-25479 GCA_963575035.1 Avahi laniger
CGTGCCGGGGACTTTAAGCCAAAAAGCATTTGCTGAGCACCTATTATGTTTCAAGTACTACTCTAGACCCCAGGAGACACAGAGAAATGCATGGGCTGATGATGACAGCTGCGAGCTGGGGAGCGGGAGCACACCAGGGACCAGACTGCAGTGGGGCGTGGTGGGCCCCGGAAACTGGAGGGCTTTAGCACTTCGGGCAGCATTTTCCAGGGGATATTAATGGGTGCTAGAAGGAAAGCGAGTCTGTGTCCAAATAAATTTGGGAGTCAGGACTTTTAAAAACCTAGAGTTCAGGCCGTGAGCGGTGGCTCACGCCTGTAATCCTAGCTCTCTGGGAGGCCGAGACAGGTGGATTGTTTGAGCTCAGGAGTTCGAGACCAGCCTGAGCAAGAGCGAGACCCCATCTCTACTAAAAATAGAACGAAATTAATTGGACAACTAAAAATATATAGAAAAAACTAGCCGGGCATGGTGGCACATGCCTGTAGTCCCAGCTACTCGGGAGGCTGAGGCAGGAGGATCCCTTGAGCCCAGGAGTTTGAGGTTGCTGTGAGGTAAGATGACACCACGGCACTCTATCCCGGGCCACACAGTGAGACTCTTTATAAAAAAAAAAAAAAAAAAGAAAGAAAGAAAATAAAATTAGGTAGCTTATTTAAGATCATATATCTCTTGGAAAAAAATTTAAGTATATGTTATTACATTACTGATAAACATTTATGTTCTATATTCTCAAATAAACAGCAACCTAACAATTCAATATTTCTGTTTAAAAACCCTAATCAACATTAGGAGCAATTATTTTTATATGGGTTTTAGTCTATGAAAGGAAAAAAATCTATTAATACTTTCTGTTCTCTGAAATAAAGTAATTTTCCTTCAAATCATACTATATAGGGTAGGAATGACTCATTTTCAACTTGACACTATAATATGGCATTATTCTACTTGTACTATACAAAGCAATTATCAGTCCTGCTGCGGAGTGCTCACGTCTTCAGGAGGCTCTGCGTGAGTAGCATTGCTGCAGGCTGGGGACGCGGAGTAGGTTCATAGAACCAAAGCACGCTTCCTCACGTCCATTCAAATTTGATGCTGCTGATGGAAACCCTTCCTGTTAGTTTTCCAGTCAACTTCTTCCTGAACAAGCCAGTAAGCTGGAGTCAAGAGGATCTCCGGCTTAACATTACCAAGGAGCTGGGGAAACAGTATCCAAGAGGGAAAAATAAGATCACTTCTTTTTTTTTTTTTATTTCAACATAATATGGGGGTACAGATGTTTAGGTTACGTGTGTTGCCCTTGCCCCCCCGCCCCCCCTCAGTCCAGATTTCACATATGTCCATCCTATTGCGTGGTGCGCATTGCACTCTTTGTGTATCACTTCTTTAATGCTCTGAAAATAGGATTCTCACCGTGAAATTTCCTCCAACATAAGGCATAGTCTGGCGCTGAGGCTGAAGGAGCAATGCTCCTAGGTTGGAGGGGGGAATGATTATCAATCAATATGTGTAAATTATTTTTTCAGAGAAAGAATTTTCTATTTAGAAGATGTTAATTTTATTTTGTAGCAACCAGAAAATTGGAGTTAGTAAGTATTAGGATTGCTATCTGAGGTAATTCTAAAGCACACTTTTAAGATTCAAGCTAAATGTTTTACCTAAGCTTCCAGCTTTTTTGGTTTCAACTCTAAATAGCTGATGGTTATTTATAGTTAGAGATTAGTTTGCAACATCGAGAACAATATTCTTTTCATGGTATTCCTCAATTTACATTTTCCATCCTCAGAATCATCAGGAAATAATTATTTTAGAAATGTATTTTCCTGGGTTGCAATCCATACCCTGGGAGGGATGAAAGAGCACTTCGATGTTTATATTTTTAAAAAATACCACCTTTTTTTATTCACTTTAAATTTTGATAATTTATCCCTGAGGTTTCAACATAGCACATACATTAATTTTCTAAGAGAAACGTAAGTTTTAAATCATTTTAAAAATCAGAAATCAGGAATTATTTCTTATAGCAAAATAAATAGTAGTAAATTTAACATTAATGTTTGTTCAACTCAGATAAAGGTAAAACTGTTTCCACTTTCGAAATCTACTCTCAGAAAGCAGCTTATTAGGCCTCTAATGCCCAACAGTCAGCACCGGATATATTCACCCATAAGGATTTGTTTCCCTAGTCAATTCCTAATTGTCTGGACTAACATAGCCATTCTCTAAATTTATCTGTCTCACTTATTTCTTCCTTTTAGAAGCCATCACTCTCAGCCCAAGGCTCTCTCTGAAATTCTCATCAAACTCACACACTTTGGCTAATAAAATAGGTTTAAATAAATATTCGTTCAAAAGGCTATGAATACATATTTTTCCCATTAAAATACAAGCTTAACGCAGCTTAATCGGCAGCACAGATTTTCATTTAAGAAATAAAATAAATTACTTCTGTTGAGCATGAATCACTTTGTTAGGAGTAAAAAGAGTGATTTTGAAAAGTTAACTTGATAAATTTTCATTATACTAATTTGAAAGCCTCTCTCAACCTCAAATAAGTTTTTTCTCACCAAACCTTTTGAAGATGATCTCTGCTCCCATCTCCACCACAAGTAAGATTTGTGTTTCTAGGCAACCTACTCAAGCTGTCTGGCTCACTTCGTTCACTTTTGGGAACAAAGAATTTTGGAAACAGAGAATTTGACATCGTGGTGGACTATGTGGTACACACTCTTTCTTTTCTTCAAGATGTCCCCTCTCCAGGTCCAAAGGCACTCACGCCCCAGCCTCTGGGGATATTGACTGGGGAGACTCCTGTGGCTGAGTTTCTCTCCAGGAATTGTCCGTTTCTCATCCAAGGTTACACCCCTTCCCAAGGTCAGTCCTCATTCAATGACTGGGTGATGTGGTGTGCAAAGTCCCCACTCCCTTTCCATAACTAGGGACAAAGCTGAAAGACCGTCACTGTCTATGGGATTTGTTGAGACCTTTATGAGGACTGCATTGAAAATTAATTTATTCCTCCTCTGCCCCACCCTCTATCATCACTCACAGGTATTGTTTCTGAGAAGACATCCCAATAAACCTGCACACAGATTATCTGTTTCATGGAAACCTGACCTAAAATAGATATCATGTAATATCTGTAATTTTCAAAATAATTGCCCCTTTTGATAGTTGATAATTTTAAACATTAAAATGTCATATTTATAACTAAAAATGGATCATAGATCTAAATTTAAAGTCTAAAATTCTAGACCTTTTAGAAGAAAATCTTTGTAATTATGGATTTTGCAAATATTCTTACATACAATACCAAAAATATAATCCATAAAAGAATAAATTAATAAATTATACATCATCAAATTTTAAAACTTCTCTTTAAAAGACACTGTTAAAAAAAGTGAAAAGATAAGCTCCAGACTGGAAAATAAGCTTTTGTAAAGCATACATCTGATAAAAATCTTTTATCCAAAATAAATAAACAATTCTAAAAATTCAATAATAAAAAAATAAAGGACTCAGTTAAAAAATGGGCAGAAGATTTGAACAGACACTTCATCAAAGAAGCTATACAGATGGTAGATAAGCACTTAAAAAGATGTTCCACATCATTAGCACTAAGGAAATAAAAATTAAAACTTCAATGAGGTGTCACTACACACTTATTAAAATGGTTAAAATTAAAATGACTAACTATACCAAGTGTCGGTGAGAATTTAGAGGAACTGGAACTCTCATACACAGCTTGTGTGAATATAAAATGGTGCAAACATTTTGGAAAACAGTTTGGTAGTTTCTTGAAAAGTTAAACATACACCTACCATATAACCCATTCCACTCTATGTACTTAAGAGAAAAAAAATATGTCTGTATAAATACTTTTACATGTGTATTCATAGCATTTTTGTTTGTAATAGCCAAAAGCTGAAAACAACTCAAAGGTCCAACAACAGATAAATGGTTAAACAAATGGTGATATGCACATAAAATGAAATGCTACTCAGCAATAAAAGGAATTAATTATTGATATATGACATGTATGAATATCAAATTAGTTATATTGAGTGAAAGAAGGCAAACAAAAAGTGTATATGGTATGATATACACTTATCATTTATATAAAATTATAGAAAAGGAAAACAAATTTTTAGTGTTAGAAAACATCAGTTTTTGACTGGCAATTGGAGGAGGGAAGCTACAGGAGAGGAATCACAAAAAGACACAAGAAAATTCTTTTGGCTAATGGATATATTTATTCTTTTGATAGTGGTGATAGTTTCATGGGTATACACATATGCCGAAACTTATCAAATTGTACAATTTAAATATGTACAACTTATCGTATGTCAATTTTACCTCAATAAAGCTGTTCTTTTGAAAGCCATATTTAGCTCTACTGTCTGCTTCATGAAATGTATAGTGATCCTGAAAAAACATGAAGGAAAAATCCTGCCACTCTTGTGTTCTGTATCATTACACTGGAAGAACATGAGAGATACAATTTGGGGAGATAGGTTCATCAAATATTGGAATAACATGAAATGGAAAATCATGAGGTAGGCAAACAATGGGTTTAATAACAATTACATGAAGAATGATGAAAAATTTTTTAGCCTAGAAAAATATTGGCAGATAAAATAAGCTATGGAATAAAAATGCTCCTGCAAAAGGTGATCTGAATCCTTCGGTAAAGGATTACTGAAACTAAAAGCACATTAATTCAGAGTCTCTCATGCAAAATAAATCAAGCGACCAAATCAACCCTGAAAAATCTTACAATAATGATATGCATAATTTATGATTCCTTTCTGAGAACATGACAGCCAGCTGAAGTAAGTGAATATGGTGGACCTGGCTTCAAAGCTTCATTCTGGCCATTATGAGATGAATAAACATGAGCCAATCTGAACCTCTCTAAACCATAGTTTTCTCGTCTGTACAAAAAATGAGATTAATAATACCGAACTCAAGATTTGTTGTAAATATGTGTCTTTATGCCTATAAAGGTTCTGTTTCACAGTGGGTGTAAAACAAATGAAATAATCGTGCAACTTTTTACCCTGGAAAGTCAATACCTGGCATGATTTTTGTATAGTGTTGATTTTTTTCTGACTGTATTAGTCAACATAATTAATGCTTGGCCGTGTGACAGTAGCCAATAAGTCTTAAATCTCAGTAGCTTACAACAAGTAACTTTATTTTTCAAAGTCTTATGGTAACACTTTGAGGGCTCCAGGCTACTTCCATCCTGTGATGACTGATATCTTCTTTTTTTATTAAAAAAATTTGTTTAATTGTTCTCATGGAAGCAGTGAATAGAATGATCTTAATATAAATCATCTGGCTGGATGCCGTGGCTCACACCTGTAGTCCTACCATTCTAGGAGGCCGAGGCAGGAGGATCACTTGAGCTCAAGAATTCGAGACCAGCCTGAGCAAGAGAGAGACACCATCTCTACCAAAAATAGAAAAATTAGCCAGGCATGGTGGTGCACACCTGTAGTCCCAGCTACTGGGGAAACTGAGGCAGGAGGATTGCAGGAGACTGAGGTTGCAATGAGCTACGATGACACCACTGCACTCTGCCTGGGGTGACAGAGTGAGATTGTGTCACAAAAAAAAAAAAAAAAAAAAAACAAGTCATCTGAGGTCTCTCCAAATGGGGAAGACAGAAGGTAATGGTAGAGACTACATTTAAATACTCAATTTGAAAGTAATTCACATTAGTTTCTCCCACATTCCACTGGACAGAATTAGTCACATGTCCTGACCGACTGCGAGAGGCTGGGATATGTTCTCCTTCTGTGTGCTCAAGAGGGAGAGGACTGGGTTAGCTGAGTACTAATAATCACAGTATAACACTGGGTTTATTTTTAAATGCCTGTAATGCCAGTTAAAATGCATTATTTAGTATCATGCTTATTGTCATGAACCAAAATATACATAGCTTGTGTTCTCTAGCTCTTAATGAATCTGGATACTTGAAAAGATTTGCTTTGTTAAAATACACATTTAATCTATGCCTGATAAAAAGAGATACTGCTTTACTTTGCCACTGCTATATTTGCAGGGAACACACGGATCCATCTGCTTCTTACTGTCTCCATTGCTAACACTCAGGTGCATGGTCTCTCCATCACCTCTTGTTAGAAAGTTTGTAAATGTAATCTAACTGATCATCCCACTTACACTCTTGTCCCAAAGATCCACTACACACAGTAACCATGGTGACCTTCTAAAAATCTAAATCAGATCATGTCATTTCTCTGCTCAAAACCCTCCAGTCTCATTGCACTTAGCTTCAAATTTAAATTCTTTACTTTGGCCTATAGAATCCTGCATATGTTTCAACCATGTCATAATCTCTCACAACTGTCCACCTGACATGCATGTGCATGCCTATGCACACACGATGCACACACACAAATGTTCCCCTCACAGTCAGCTCTCAGCCATGGCTGAAGGCACAGAAACTAGAAAATTAAATAATCAATTAGATATCTAAAATAGTTTTGTGGTCTTGGAAACTTTGCTTACACTAAATTTTTAACACAGAGAAAAGACTTATGTGTTGATAAGTAATTAATTCATTAAGCTAAAATGTGTTGGTAAAGGACTGGCAATATAGCTTTCCTACTGTTACTTACAAAAATAAAAATGTGATGTCACTGCAGAGTCATATTGGGGCAGTTATTGCCGTATGCTTCCCTGGAGCCACTGTGGGTACATTATAACCAGAGTAGCAATAGTTTTAGTTGTGTCTCTTATCTCATCTTATAAAGTAGGATATTATATTCCTAATTTCTAAATAGTGTCTTAGTGCTTGTCACTCATGTAAAACTTCTGGGTAAAATCTGTTTTGTTTGGTGTCTATTGTTTTATCTGTTATAATTTGAAGCATATTTCCTTGCTGGCAAATTTCCTGGGCATTGTTAGAAGGAATTCTCGAGAGGACTCTTTGATGCATTTGGAAGTCTTTCCCAAAATATTCCAAATAAAGTTTGCCTTGGCATAATTAGATATCTTTTTATAAAACAGAATAAAAAACTAGAGTTTATTCACATCAGATCTACTTCGATAATAATAGGATATAAATACCTTTTAGATCTCAGTAAACTCACTTCCTCCAAAAATCTTCCCCTCTCTCCCCAAATGAAATGCTACAATTTTCCCATCATACTTGTTATACTTTGTTGTAATTACATATTTAGTTTGTCTCTCCCAATGGACCGAAAGCTTCCAGAGATCAAGAACTTTGTCTTATTTGGGTCTGTATAGTTCTTAGCTAAAAACTTAAATGTGGTAGGTGGTCAAATTGAATGACTTAACAAGTAACAGGATATACCTAACAAAACTGCCATTTTTACATGCCGTTAATAAGGATGACGTGAACAGTATAAGATTTGAGTCCTTCCATCACATATCTCAGTGATCTTTCTTCAGAATCTTATGAGTAACTTCTATCTATTCATTTAGTAATTTGTTTTTAATTAAATTTTTATGTTCTGGACTCCTCAACAGACTTTAAATTCTTTGGGAACAAGAATCTTGTTTTGTCTTGTGTTTGTTTGTATCCCCCAAAGCACCTACCTCTAATAAACATTACATATAATAGCTTTTCATGTTAATAAATATCAGGCAATTGCCAGGTTCAATGGGCACTAAATATGCACAACTGATTTGATACAAACAACAGTCGAAGATAGAGTTTAGAGAGCAAAAAGAAAGCATATTGGCCAGTTATCGGAGCTTTTGTTTAAAACATCACCTGAAAATAGAGAACTAAGGCCATTTTCTACAACATGGGGTTCAAACCCCATGGTCACCGGATTAGCTAGAAAATTTTGGCCTAAATTAATTTATATTTTTCTTTCGTGTATCAATTTCTTTTGTTTATAGGCCTAGATTTATCCAGGAAAAAGGAGGTTCTTCTGCATAAATTTTTAGTAAAGAGAAGTGTAAACAGTAAAGTGACTCAATCTACCATCTATTCCATATAATTGCAACACCATTCACTAAAAACACACAGTGCCAATACTGCAGAAAAGGGATTAACATGAGGAGAACATTCATTTTTGAAAAAATGAACATGAAAATTAAAGAAAATTATGCCCAATATGAATCACATTTTTGAAGTACGAATTTTACCCCATGAAAAGCCGATTCATTCCAATTACGACGGTGAGCTAAGGAGAACATGAAATTGCCATGGATTAATGGTTTCACTTAGGGGTAAATTTTCAAACCAATGGGCATGTGTTCCCTTTTGTCCCTGCTCTTGTTAACATTTACGAATGGTCTTACATCAGATTTTAGGATACAGTGTCTCATTTTTTATCAGGAAGTGACATGTCCAGAAAACTGAAAGCAAACTGTATGCCTCTGACATATCTCCCAAAAGTAACTAGTTAATATAGAAATCACTTCAACTAAATATATTTGTCTTGACATTGAGAAATATAGAAGAGGCCGCTGGAGGTTTCTTAAAATTCATTGTCCTGGAGGGAGGAAAAAAATGGCAGATTAGTGGTGGCCCCCGGCTCACTGCTCCCAGAAAAGGAGGTGAAGAACTCAGTGGCTCCACACAAGTGCATCACTCCCCCACCGAGAACAGCATTGTAAACTGCAGAGAAACAGCGGGGGACACGCAGCGCAGGGAAGAAATAAAGGCAAAAGGGAGACGTTCGCAGACTGGAAGAGTGCAAGATACACAACAGGGAACAGAGCGCGGGAGGGCCGTGCCCACTGGGCCCGCCAGCGCAGCGATCCGACCCACAGGAGGATGCCCAGCTCCCGCACAGACCTACGCTCAGACAAGGAAGTGCCTGAAGCGGTGCGAAGTCGTGGCACAGGAGGACAGGCTCTGTGGAGAGGAGACAGTAGCAGGAATCATCTCGAACTCCCTGGTGCTCCTACTGGGACAGCACTGGGCGGAGGAGGGACTGGCCTGAGTGGTTACTTCCCGTGACTGCAACCACGTGAGGGAGTTTGGAGACAGGCACCTCGGCTCTTGTGGACGGTGGGACAAAGCACAGGAGGTGAACGCTGAAAAGGGGGCTCTGCCCCTGGAAACCGCTGATGATTTCGCTGGCTCAGGGAAGGACAAAAAGATCAGGACCCTCTGCTAAGCAGACAGGAGACTGTGTGACTGTGATGCAGAGGTGACAGCTGGTAGCCCGCTGGACTAGCATCTGCCAACTCCTGAGTGGTCACCCCCAACACTAGCTCTCTAGGGTTGGGCGGCTGCCACTGTGGGGGTCACCAGCCCAGAGATGCTGCGGCGCCGGCAGTTTCAGGCAACACCTCTCCCCCAGCCTGGACACCGCAGGCTCAGCCCTTGGAGGTGGGGAGATGCAAGAAAAGCTGCGTTCTCTGTGCAGCTGGAGTGAATCTGTGGGACTTTGGTGCTGAAAAACAGTTGGGGACCTGTTGAACAGGCTCTCCGGACTGGTGTTGGCGGATGGCTCTTGAGTGCTCACTCGCAACGCTAGTTCTCCAGGTGTGAGCGGCCACCGTCATTGGGGTCCTCAGCCGGGAGCGCTGCAGCATGCAACACTTTCGGGCAACACCCCTCCCCCAGCCCAGGGACTTTTGCACTGAATGCGGTGGACTCCACCCTTGGAGATGGGGAGAAGCAAAAAAAGTTGCTTTCTCTGTGTGACCGGCAGTGAATCTGTGGGTCCTTGGTGTTGAAAAACAGTCTGCTGCCTGTTGATTTGGCCCACTGGACCAGCTGAGGTCATCTAATAAGAACATAACTTCAAGGCTTGCTCTCTAGGTCTGGGTGGCCACCAGCATTAGGGTTTGTGGACAGGGAAGGAAAAAACTGGCCAGAGACCTTAGCAATTGCACCAATTGACCACACCCATCAAGAGCAGCCTTCCAAGTGTGGTAAAAGAGCTCTGAATAACATATTAGAAGCTTCCCCTAGCGGCAGATCAAGCAACCACAGACGCACACACACCCAGCTGCTGTCTATTTTGCCTTTCCCCACCTTAAGGGGGAACAGGATCCAAATAACGCTCTGGAGTGGTAAGGCCCGTCCCAAAGTTGGGGGCATTCTTATGCCCCATCTGGGGTCCCAGAGCCTACCACAGAGACATCAGATTACCTCAATAACTAGCTCCTCCATGCAAACGACGATCAACAACAGAGAGGGTAACTCCACAGCTTAACACAGTGCCTTCCATCTCAGGCTATTAGAGGACAGTGGAGTCATACCAACAAGTGCAATCCACCAGCTTTGAGCTTAAGCTGGGAAACCAAACTCACTAGTCTCCATTGGCAAGAAATGAAGACGACAGGTCAGAGGTAATCCAACTTGCTAAAATATCCCTAAGGCAATACAGGACCAGTGTGCTTCTCCCCAGCATTGTCAAGGAATGACCCTGGGGACTCAGAGATAGAGCCATAAACCAGTCCTAGCACCCCCAGTTCTCTACCAAGTAGCCTGATGAGAAAGAATCAGAGAAAGAACACAGAAAACATGAAAGTTCAGAGAGAAAAGTCAACCCCAAAAGAAATCATAAGATTCTCACAATGGCCGAAAGCTTAAACAAAATGATTAAAATGATAGAGGAAGAATTCAAAATATGTATTGTATGAAAACTCAATGAAATGAAAGAGAAAATAGAAACCCAACACAAAGAAGCCACACGAACAATATAGGAAATGAATGAAAAATTCTCCAAAGAAACTGAAGTTTTACAAAAGAACAAAACAGAAATACTGAAAATGAAAGAGGCATTCAAAGAACTACAAAACACAGTAGAAAGCCTTAAGAATAGGGTGGATCACACAGAGGAAAGAACCTCAGAGCTTGAAGATAATGCCTATGTGCTAAACAAATGAGATGAAGTGAAAGAACACAGAAGTAAGAGATATGAACAAAACATACAAGAAATGTAAGATTATGTAAAGAAATCAAACATAAGAATCACAGGCATCCTGAAAAGAGAAGAAGAAAATACACAAGAGCTGGAAAATCTAGTTCTTGGAATAATGGAGTAACTCTTACCTGGCCTGGCAAGAAATCTAGATATCCAGGCACAAGAAGCACACAGAACAACTGGGAGACTCAATGTGAAAAGGCAATCACTGTCTCACATAGTTATTAGGCTGGCCAAAGTAAGCATGAAAGAGGCAATCCTTCAAGCAGTAAGACAAAAAACAGCACATAACCTACAAAGGAAAATCTGTCAGGCTAACTGCAGACTTCTCAACTGAAACCTTACAAGCCAGAAAGAACTAGGAACCCATCCTCAATCTTCTAAAACAGAATAATGGCCAAACTAGAATTCTTTAGCTGGCAAAACTAAGCTTCACTTATGAGGGAGAAATAAAGACTGTCCCAGAAAAGCAGTTGCTGATGGAATTTATAAAGAACAGGCCTGCCCTGCAGGAAGTACTCAGAACTGCATTATACACTAAGCAGCACAATAGACATCCACCAAAGTAAAATCACTCAAGAATTAAAGTCCAGAACCCTGATTCCACAATGGCTCGAGAGGTAAAACAATAAGAATTTATCCAACAGTATGAACAGAAATCTACCCCAAATATCAATTCTCTCAATACATGTGAATGGCTTGAATTGTCCATTGAAGAGACATGGACTGGCTGAGTGGATAAAAAAACAGAAGCCAAGTATCTGCTATCTCCAGGAAATGCATCTTACCCAGAAAGATGCTTTCAGGCTGAAGGTCAAGGGTTAAACAACAACCTTCCAGGCAAATGGAAACCAAAAGAAAGCTGGGGAAGCTATTCTTATATCAGATAACATAAACTTTAAAAGAGCAAAGTAAAGAAAGACAAAGACGGTCCCTATATAATGGTGAAGGGAAAAAATCCAACAAGAAGACTTAACAATTCTTAATATTTTTGCACCCAACACAAGAGTTCCCAGATACACAAAGCAAACCCTGTTTAAGCTAAATGACATGATAAACAGTAATGCTATAGTAGCTGGGGATTTCAACACCCCACTGACTGAATGATACAGATCCTCCAAGCAGAAGGTAAGCAAAGAAATGATGGAGTTAAACAGAGCTCTAGAACAAATGGGTCTAATAGACATCTACAAAACATTCCACCCAAATATCACTGAATATACATTTTTCTCATCAGCTCATGGAACTGTCTCTAAAATTGATCATGTCCTAGGCCACAAATCAGATATCAACAAATTTTGAAAAATAGAAATTATACCATCTGTTTTCTCAGACCACAGTGGTATAAAATTAGAGATCAATTGCAACAGAAACACTCACCACTTCACAAAGTCATGGAAACTGAACAATCTACTGCTGAATGACCATTGGGTCAAGGAGGAGATCCAGATGGAGATCAAAAGATTCTTCAAACTAGATGATAATGGGGACACAAGTTATCAAAATCTGTGGGATACAGCAAACACATTCCTGAAAGAAAACTAATAGCATGTCTTCTCTGGTAAGGTTTACCAAAAAGTAAGCAGATGGGCAAGGCAAAGGCATTATATGTAACCAAAATGTTTGTATTCCCATAATATTCTGAAATACAAAAAAAAAAAAAACCATTGTCCTTTCTTGGTACAAAAGAAGACTATTTCACTAGAGACTAGTATGGTTGCATGAGTTGGGTTCTACGCAATGGAATATGATCAGAGCTTAATTTGCTGCATTTAGAGATGGCTCATAAGGTCTCCTACATATATCCTTTCATGTTCCTTTCCCCTTGTGTTTGATAGGATGCCAATGCTCTGGGTGACCCTGGATGCAACATATCAAAGATGGCAGAGAAGCTGTCAGCTTTATCAATGAATAATTCCATAAAGGAAAGCCATGCTGCTGACTTCAATATCTGGCTTGTACTGTAGAAGAAATAATGTTTTTGTTCTTTAAACCACTGAATTTTGGGGATTGGTTAGTGCATTTTAACCTACCTTAACTAGTATTAACCTCAGAACTTGATGTGTGGATAAATGTGTATGTCTCTGTGTGTCTGTGTGTAGCTCTTATCAGTTAACATCATGAATTGAGAAGAACTCTAATTATTAGGAACTTGAATTGCAAGATTCGTAAAAAGAAAATGATACATCTTCACAAATGACTCTGTTAAGGAATGACAAAAATGTGCTTTCTGCCTATATCTTTTGCTTAGCTTAAATGAATCTAACACACTTCCATTAAATAAACTCAGAGCTTTCAGAATTTAATGATAAATTCATTATAAACTGTATCTATACCTCTTCCTGAAATGTTTTTTGTCATTACTTAAAGTTCTCTATTTTCTTACTAATGTTTATATATCAAATTGTGGCAACTGACCAATATTTGATTACCATAGCTGTACCTTACAGGGCTTAAATAACACCATTTTGATAAACCAACAATCCCAAATGAGCAATTTTGACATTAGGTAATAATAATAATAATGACAATGTTAAAGTAGCTATCATACCACTTGGTACTTTTATAAATATAAATTTAATTTAATTTTCATACCAAGTTTGAGGTTGATCTTATTATTCACATTTTACAGATGAGAAATGAAAGCTCAGAAAGAGTTAAGTAATTTGCCCAAACCCCTGCAAAAAGTAAGTGGTAGAATAAGGATTTGGACTCAGGTTTGGACTCCAATGTTTAAGCTTTTATTTTCCCACTTTACCATTTCAGAGCAAAGAATACTCAGCACAATCATTTTGTCAATTTTCCTTGGGTGTTACCGTTTCATAGAAAATTACACATACTATCAAGATGCTAAGAAAATTTTGTATTGCTAAGCCATAACTGGACCCTTAAGTTTTTAGCTTTGTATAAAATCTCTCTTCTAACTCAAGAAGAGAATAGAATAACATAATTTTTTAATGATGGAAAATTGCCTTCAAATCTAAAATAATTACACCTTTCAAAATGTTAGAATTGTAAGGTAAAAATCCTTGGTCTTCTACAACTACTGTGAAAACCACATCTGATATCACATCCATTTTTGTTTATATACCAATAATCTGAATCTTTGTCTTCAACTCTTACTTCTCTCCTGGGTTTCACAATTCCAAGTATTTACAAGACAATTCCTCCTGAACTTCATATTGAAATTG
This sequence comes from Avahi laniger, assembly GCA_963575035.1. Lineage (NCBI taxonomy): Eukaryota > Metazoa > Chordata > Mammalia > Primates > Indriidae > Avahi > Avahi laniger. The sequence goes on from CAUYSK010054393.1 coordinate 14,081, forward strand.
GTAACAGCTCTTAAAACACACAATTCCTCCCAGAAATTGAGAGTCTGTCCTGATGTTCCCATTTATGTTTCCGATGAAGGAATTGATTCCTCATTGTTTTGTGCCTTCCTGTTAGTTTGTACTTTATGTATGCTACTTACCAAAAATTCATGAATTGTAACTATTTTTATACATGATACAACTCCCCTAGGTGCTTGAAAAATCTTTTTTGCATGTGTCCTTTGTTTAGAAGAAATTGATTTTAAAAATTCAAAATTCAGTGATTTAGTTAACTACAAATTTGCTTTAAGAGACAGTGTCCTTTGAACTTGTTAGGATCCACAGCTTCATATTCATCTTTATGTTTCCAAAAAGATCTGGTGCAGTGACCTGGATTTAACTAGGTCATGACAAATGTCTGTTGAGTAATGAATCACACATAAACACATTTATAAAGAATTCTAGTACTAATAAAAAAAACTCTAGTACTAATAGTACAAATTCTGAAACAAGAAAGGGCAATTATCTGAAACTAAAGTGCACATGTATCTAGCCCAGTGACAAGGAGTAGATGAAATCCATCTTACATTACGATTTGGGGAAATTTTTACTTACAATGTTAAGGTGATCAATAAGCATCCACCCAAACTATAGCTAATGTACAAAAAGATGCAACCTTGGAAACTGTAACATTTTACAAATACGGTATTTTATAATGACAGGAATTTTGGGAGACTAACAAAGAATAGTGAAAATGAGAACAATTGAATAAGTATTTGTCAGTGTTTATCCAGAAGTATGCAGATGACAGACACTCTTCCTTATTTGACAGACATGAGTCTTCAAATCATTTTTAGAAAAATGTTCTCAAAAGAGGAGCAAAAGCAATTCTCCAGGCTTAATCAGGTAAAATTATTCATATTCCTTTGCTCAACCTTTTGATATTTTCTTTCATTTATTATTAGGTACCTTAATGCTGAGAATTAGGTAATGTAACTATCAGATTTGAATATTAGAATCACTGGAAGAAGTACAAGTATCATCTTCCACTGTAACAAATTTATTAGTATACAAAGAGGCAGCTTGGTGTGGTATGTGCTGTAGGGTCAAAATTTATGTCAAATTCTGATTTTATTATTAAGAAACTATGTAATCCTTAAACAACTCACTTAATCTCTCTGGTTTTCATTTCCTCATCTGCAAAATGAAGAAATGGAACTAATATCCTCTACTGGGTTACAAAAATGTGTGATTAGAAAAGACTACATTATAAAGTAGAACTCTTACCACAGCCAGGCAAGATCTTTTCTGGCAGGCCACATCTTTATTGTGATGAGGACATTCAAAGGGAAAATTAAAAATTTCTTAAGAAGAATATGTTCTTAAAAAGTTTGAACCCATTTATTTCTTGTTTACATGTATTTAATTTGATGTTTATGGTCATGGAACAAATTTCTTCAAATAAAGTTTTTATTCAAAATAGTTATCTATCTCGTGCTTACTGAACTGATACTGCTTCTAACAACAACAATGTCCATCTGGTTTTCAAGCATGAATGGCAACTGTAAGGAGCCACAACGGCTGCCAAAATTGTGGTCTTGTCTTCCTTCCCACATATTTCTTTCAGAAACAAATAAGGAGTATCCCATTCATTTCAAATAGAGAAAAGAATCCTGGTTCTAGATTTCACTTAGTATAAAACCCTGCTCTATTCTAGTATTTTTCTTGAGTTTCAGTATATTCCAGGGTCATTATTAGAAATTTTAAATCTATCATACTCTAGAACAAACTGAAATTTCTAGGGATTCTCAAACTAAGAACCAGATAAATTGAGTATATTGTATGAATTTTCTCTACTTTAAATAACTTTTCAACTCAGTTTGGATGACATAGATATCATACCTGAATAGCTCATTTTACTAAGCTATAACATCAATTATTGGGGTAAAAAAAGGAATATTAATAGGAAAGGATAGAAAGCTGAAATATGAATAAAAGGGAAGCCCAGAACATGTATAAACAATTCCCCAAAAAGTACTTTAAAGAAGAGACTCCCTAATCAAATGATTTCCTTTTGATGGGCAAAAGCAATTTGACTACATTCAGAAAAATTATAACTAGCAAACAGACTCCTAATTCTTCATCTATTTTTGGCTGAGATCAACTTACTCCTAAATAAAATAACATAAAACTAGTAGGTTTTAGCTCCAATGTTATAAGCCAAATATGTCTCAACTGAAATCCAACAGTCAGTTAGCTATAGGTAGCTGGGTTTTCATATAGATTCAAATGACATACACGAGTCACTTAATAAGTACAGCCGTCAAAGAAGATTAAGAATTGACGTCATTAAATTATTCCTTTTTCAGTGAAGACTCATTTAGGAAATATTTGATTTAGAATTTCCTGTAGTGAGTAATAGGGAGTATTTAAACAAAAACGTCCGTACTTTAATATCCATTAGTCACAGTTTAAAAATATTTAATGAATATATATGTGTAACTACTTTGTATATATCTGATTTAAATCAATACTAGAAAATGCTGTTAGAAGACATTTAGTCAAAATCAAAATAGAATCATTGCTTCTTTTCCTTTAGTCATAGTGTATTTAAATGCTTCAATAATGAAACCAGTAAAATGCTAATAAATTTCTATGTATATATTTAGGAAAAAATTTAATGTATATTTGCCCCAATCTTTATTAAGAAAAAAAGAATTTAAAACAACTTCCTTAGGAATATGTCAGCAGAGAAGTTTGAGATTTTTGACTTCTATAACAACTCAAATATCCATCTTCATTATTAAGAAAATTGAAAACCAAATAAAGCCATTTTCATTGATTTCGGTCAAATGATTTCGGTAACTGAAGATGTCCACCTGCTTGTAATTTCTTGTTCTTATATTTGTGGATGGTACCAGTGAAACAGTAATGAGCATAGATAATGACACTGGCAAAATGAATAAAGACAGAGAGATCTTTCAGATAAAAGGATGGATAGAAGCTAGGAGAGACATGAGCAAAGAAAAGCCAGAGAAGAAAGAAGTTTGTGACCATGTAGATCTAACACTTGCAGCTAGTAGATAATGTTTAGGGCTATTCATTGATTCATTGATACATCCATTTATTCGACATTTACACATTGCACAACAGGTCAAATTCTGGCTGCTGATTGTTGTGTATGGTTACATGAAAGAGGAAGCCTTTTAAACTGTAGGTCCTCTTCTTCTGTCTTCCCCTGGATAGAAAGAATGGGGCACGCACGGGAAGCAGTCTTTGAGGAGGTGTGTGTGGGGGGGGAGGGGACAAGGTGCCTTCTCTCCACAGCAGCTGAGTTTCCTCCCACCTCATTGTAAACATGGGCAACATCTACCCAGTTTCTATACCTCTGAGTAGTTTTCTCTTTGCTTATATTTCATCCTAACATAAATTGACTTTATCCTACTTTCTATTTCAGAATCTGTTACATACTACACAGATTTAAGGATGCGCTGCAATAGTGTACTTTCTAATTGGGTTTTTCAATGTGAATCTAATTTTATTTTATTATTTTATTATTATTATTTTTTATTTCAAAATATTAAGGAGGTAAATTAAACTTTTGTGTTTGTTCCATGGACACTCGATAAAGTCAGGGCTTTCAGTGTGCGCACCACCAGAACAGTGTTCAATGTACCCAATAAGTTTTTATCCCTCTTTCCCTCCCTCTCCCCCCTTCTCAGTTTCCAATGTCCTTTACATCCTTTTGTGTGCATGTGCACCCATTGTTTATAAAGGAATGTTAGGCCAGTAAAACCCATGTCAAACTTGCAACCTATAGGACTATAAGAAAATAAATTTGAGTTCTTCAAGCCACTGAGTTTATGGTAATTTATTACAGCAGCAACAGAAAACTAATATTATTTGCACCATAAAGTTTCTCTTCTCTCTCTTCCTCATATTCTCTCTCTCTCTCCCCCAGCCTTTCTGTTAAAATGCACAGAAACCAATCTATGATGATTTCATATTAAAGTTACTCAAATCATTATCTGCCAAAAGGCCTAGTCATAATAAAATAACATTTTTTTAAAAAATTTATTTTGAAATTAATATTCACAAAAAGTTACAAATATACAGGACAGTACCAAGCACTTATCATCCTCCTTCCCCAATGTTAACCTCTTGCATAACTATAGTACAATATCAACACCAGGAAACTGACATTGGCATAATCCACAGAACTTACTCAAATGCCACTGGTAATATGCACAGTCGTTTGTGTATAAGTGCTGTATATAGTTCTATGCAATTTTGTCACATGTAACTGTAATACTACCACAATCGAGATACAGACCTCCTCATGGCACCCTTATAGCAACACTCTCTCTCACCACCCCACTCCTGTCCTTTACTCCTAAAATTGAGTGATGGTACTATAAACTCACTAAAGTGATTTCACTTGCCATTAGCTAAACTTTTTATTTGAGAGGCTCTTACCTTTGGGCCATAGCTTATTCTTCTGCAAAGAAGACAATGCCTGTTAACTAACTAAATAGCCATATCAGTGAGAACTGAAGAAGGTTCTATTTGTTCTTTGTCAACTATTATAAAATATATTTTAGAGTTTTTAAGTGGATGATTTATTTCTTATTGTTATTTTGAAAAAAATTAGCACATACTGAAAGCACCATTATAGACCCACAAAATGACTTTATGACTTGATTTTATATGCCATTTTATGATAGTATAACTTGAAGCTTCAAGTTTTAACTTTCTTAGTACTTATCAAGACTGTATACCAAAATCTTGAAGCTTCACTTCAAATGTTTTATATTTCTTTTAAATGGCTCCATTTTATCATTTAAAACAATTCTGTGACACCTACTGTAGTGTCAGTAGATACTTTCCCACCCTATAGCCTCTAAATAGTTAGCCAGAGCGCTGCTTTTGTGACTGCTATACATTTTGTTTAAATTTTAAAAAGTGCGTGCTCATCCCTATGATTGCATTCCTTATTTCTTTAAATATTCCACACAAAGCTATTCTGTATTCTTTATTTGACACTCTCAATATCGGTAGTCTACATCTGAAAATTTCAACATTGTTGGTTTAAATTCATGGTTTCTGGTTTTTGTTGACTCACGCTATTGGTAGTTTGCCTTCTTTTCTGACTAGTGATAATTTATTTTAACCTGAAGCAATCTGACTGGTCATTTTTCCTTCAAAAGTGAACTTAATCTTTTATTTTCACCTTTAGGGAAACTGTAATATGACTTTTCTCAGTGGCTATAATTTTGTCTCCTTTTTTGTAAAACTTTTTCAATAAACATATGTGTCTCAAATCAATTTCATTAATGCTACCTTTCTCTCATTGTTGTCCCCTTGCTTGTCTCACAAAATACCACCTTCACAAGTGTCATCTGTGTGCACTTTATGTATTCATCTCTTATCATAGCAACTCACAGGCAAAGAATAAAAATCTGGTCACTTGAAGGAACAGAGTCCCTTTAAACATGTTCTGTCCCTAGTGAGATTGTTGCTCATTTATTATTACTTTTCCGATTTCACTCAGAATCTTTAGTTTCTAAAAATATCCCATTTCTACAATCTAAAGTAAAAATTTAACCAAAAGTAGAAATAACGTACACAGAATTATTCCTATTAAGGATTAACCTAGATGATCACAGGGTAAGGAAGGCAGAGAGCATTGATTCTTTAGTTCAGGGCCTCATTGAGATTGGTCTTCCAACCAAGAGAAAATGGAGGATTGAAAGACGTTTTTCAAATGTACAACAAAGTTTCTGGGTATTATAAAAGATTTGCAAATTTTATTTATTTCATTATTCACCTCTAGCACATCAGAGATTCATTTAAAATTGCTCACATATTTTAAATTTGTGTCAAATATCAAAAACATCATGATGATATAGTTCTAATCAATATAGAAATTGAAGTATTAGTGATATTTAATTTATTTCCTATTATTAAACATGTAGAATTATATATTTATGCTTCATTAATATATTTTTAATCAATGCTTTTATTCTATTTTTCTGCATTGAAAAATTTCATATTACTGACTGTATTTGCCCATTGAAACTGAAAAAGTTAGGGTCATGAATTTTGGAGATTTTTTCAAATTGTCACAAAATCTAAAGGTCGAAACCTGTAGTCTTTTTCTGGGTCTTAAAGGAAACATTCAAGCAAAGTCTTAGTTTATTTAAAATTATTTGAAAGTGTTCTTTGATGTTAAGTTTGAAATGATAGAAATTATACTTGAAAGTTTCTGTATGTGGATTAAAAATCAGTTTAAATTTTTTTTAATTTCAAAATATTAAGGGGTACATATGTTTTTGTTACATGGATACCTTTTATATTGCTTAAGTTGGGACTTTTGTGTCCCCGTCACCTGAATAGTGTTCATTGTTCCTGTTAGGTAGGTTTTTACCCCTCTCCTCCGGCTTCCCCCATTCTTGATTTCCTAGGATCTTTGCATCTCTTTGTGCCTGTGTGTGCCCTGCGATTAGCTCCCAATTACTAGAAAGTACATCTGGTGCTTGTTTTTCCATTCCTGAGATACCTCGCTTAGGAAAATGGTCTACAATTCAATGTTTTTTCGAGGAGCATGAAATAACACACTTAAATGGGAACTCGGAAATTTTAATAGCAAAAGTGCCTTGGGATAAAGGATCTTGACTATGTTGAACATACAGGGAGTATAACTTGTTTTGACTTAAAGTCCTTCAAAGAGCCTGAGAAAATGAACATCACTTGCAAACACCCCACACATATTTTCAAAAGAACGTTAACTTTAACAAAGCTTGTTAAAGTTAGCATGCACATAAAGTGTCTGGTATTCCCACACTGCCCCATAGTCTTCAGAGGCTGCAGCAGGACTTCCTCCCACTTAGTCATGACTCCTAGCAAGAGTGCTGTGTACTGATTGTGGCTTGAAACATCTGTCAGGACTCTGGCCTGTTCTCCACCCCCACTTCCCATCTGGCTCTTCATCTTTTACAAAGAGACTTTGAAGTGTCTTTTTTAAGATAGTGCTTTTTATTCCTGAGTAAACTTAAATCCCTGGTTCTCAACCTTTATTATGCATAGAGATCACCCTGTGAAGGAGGCCCCTAGTATATCTTAAAAAAATAAAAGGAAGGGGGACAAGGAAACAAACAACCAAAAAGAGAAAAATAGGAAACTTTTAGGGCACTCAGGATCATCACTCTTATTTCTGTTTTCCAACAGAAACCAAGCCATGTACTTCCTTACTCTGCTACCTGATCACCACACATTTCTGATGAAATCAGCATGCTCTTCAAGGCAGTCAGACTGCACACCTTTAGGACTCTGCTTCCTGTTGTCCTCATAAAAGAAAGAAAAGTAAAGACGCATAAGATTTTCCTTTACAATCAGACTATTTTCCAGGACACAGACATGATGAGCACACTCAAAATCCACTATTTTGTACTCAATTCTTTAACATGGGCCTGAGCTTTAAGTGTAGAGGTGGGAGCAGGAGCTTCTTCAGGTAGGACATCATGGTCAGGTCTGCAGCTCATGCCACCATTTTCCAAAACTCAATTTGAAGTGCTCACTCCAAGATTCAGAATCACATTACTGAACAGATCATCTGCCAACAGTATGATTTATAAACCTGAATTCCAATTGATTTATTTTGAATGAAGGAAAGACTAATATAATCCTGGCCTAGTAGTTGAGGCCAACTATCTGAACAGGCTAGTCCTTTCCTCATAATTATGGAAAATTTATAGAAAAATGTTGCTTACCAATCTAACTATCATAACCCACAAGGTAAGATGCTCCAAAAGTGCATCTGTCAAGCTTAATACTTTCAGAAATTGATTTTCTTTATATTCGAGATAGTTATATCTAAGCAACTGGTACCAACTGTTTAGAATCACAGCATTTCTCTGTTGTCACAGACCAATTTCCACTCTCCACACTGCACTTTTTATATTTGTTATCAGTTAGTAACATTTCCGTAATGACACCACTATCTCATGAACAGGGTAGAGCTTCCAAGTTTATACTTTAATCTTCTATAGTTTCCAGGATCTGCGGCTTCCTGATTTTTTAATTTAATCAGTGAACGGTTCACAAGCATGATCCAGGATGAGTTATTTCTGGGAAGCTTCCTAAAAGTAATTCAATCTATCTGTAGTTTGTTGGTGCTTGTACCTTTTACTGAGAGTACAACTTATTTTCTCAATTTTTATTCATTTAATGCAGACTTTATGTATGTGTCTAATCAATTCTTTGGGCGTTTTCAACAAAATACATAAGTAGATAAGCTCATAAGTGTGAATATATGAAATGAAATAACCATTTGATTATCCACCATTTTAGGAATTTTGACATTAGCATCTGATATAAGAAAATACAAAGCTTTTTCTATAGTGCTAGGAAACTAATTATTTTTAGTAATAAAATAATCTTTGCAGGCCAGTATTATTTGAATGAAAGATAAACACAGTTTTCTTTGGAAGTTTCTATACTAAATTCTTACATAGCCCATTTTTTTCCCAATTTAAAACATCATCAAAAAGTTTCACAGGAAGAGTAAAGAAAATACAGGAAAAGAAGCAAGATATTTTACCTAAAGTACTGATATCCTCTATATTACATCAGGAAAAAAGTACCTCTTGACTGTGGTACACTAACATAATTTTTAAATTGCATAATATCAAGAATAAGAAATTATAATATGTAGGAAAGATCAGAGGCTTTGAAATCAGAACCTACTGGCTTCCAACAATTTTTGTCTTTATCGGACAAAAATTGTGGACTTGAGCAATTCACTATCTCTTTAATTCTTGGTTTGTGTAGCTATTAGAAATAGATGTTTTGATAAGTTGTCTAGAGATTGCAGACGATATATATAAAATAATGAAATATTAATAATTCTCATGTCTTTGTGAATTTATGAGGTTTTATCACATTATTATAATAATGTCTAATATATTAAGGATATTGAATGGGCAGTATTGGTCATTATTTTTGAGAGCAGTTTACTCTGAAAGGCTATAGACATATAGACTCTTATTGAAGGCCTACAGTCACCAATAAAGACCATGATTGTATGCTTTGGGAAAGATAATTGAAAGCTAATAAATAATTACATAACATCCCATTGGATAAAGATAGATTGAGATTGGAATTTGAAAGTAATGATGACTTATACTTGTGTCATTTTTCTAACTTTTCAAATAATTTTCAGATTAATTTAAAAAGGAATTTAGTCAGTAGTAATTAAGCTTTTATTTCATGTCTAGCATCAAAATAATAGATGGATAGGGTAAAAAGACATATATGGTATAATTCTTGCCAATAAATTACTTGCAAGTGCACTACGAGATAATGGAGACATTTTAAACTCTAAGGGGAAAATGTAAGAAAGAAAGCCAAAGAAAGGGTGAAGAGTGATGGGCCCTGAAGAAGGGTGAGATAGTGTAAGGGGGACGTGGATAAAAAGGGCAGAGAAAGGAAAACCATGAGTGAAACCGTTGAAGCAGGAAAGAGCACTGCAGATATGAGGAAGGTGAGAAGACTGAGGTAGGAATGAGAGGATGTTTGGAGACCATCAGGAACAGGGTTATAGTCATGGTGGAGCCAGATGGTGGAGTGCTTCCATGGTAAAATGACATGTCTGGTTTAGATCTGACAAGCAGTTAGAAACAACCAATTTGAAATCAGATTGAGTTCAGATGCTGGCTCTGACCTTTCTTGGCCATGTCACTTTTGGAATGCAGGATGACTCTTGGATCTTCTGTTTCCTCATCTGTAATATGTGGAAAAGAATTCTTAAATCAGAATGTTACTATATATGCAGTGCAATATGGTTCTCAGAAGAGTGTGGTTCACAAAAACAGTTCTTACAAGGAAGCAAAGGATCAAAAAGGTCTGATGCCTAGGCTGATGACTATAAGAGTTTTTTCAACTTTTTCTTCTAAAATTCTTAAGGTTTCATGCCTTAGGTTCAAGTCTGTTATCCACCTTGAGTTGATTTTTGTGAGAGGTGTATTTATTTTTATTGATGCCACTAGAAAGCATTCAAATAGGACTTTTAGTAGATTCGAATGAATTGTCTTTTTATTATATTTCTCTTCACACCAAGAAGGAAAGCTTATGCTTTCACTGCTTAAGCTATCAAATGAAAGTGGCAAGGAATATCTAATGAACCTTAACAACTGAGGCATGGTGCATTATTGTTTCCAACTGTATTTTATTAACTAAATTTAACTTATGGTATGCATATCTACAAATAAATACACTGTATACTTCAAAGATATTATTAAGCTTTGATTTCTTTGAACTGTGCCTCTCCAATATCATAGTATATAATAAGAATATCATAAAGCTGGGTCAGTGACATTGAAAGATAAGTTATAATGAAATATTTGCAAGTGTCAGAAGATTTGGGGGAAACAGGAAGCTTGAAGAAAACTTCCTGGAGATTAAAAAAAAATAGAATAAGACAAATGAGTTAATTGGAACTGCAATCTCAGCAAAAGGAAAGGAGATTTTGAATCTAGATCTTCTTTTTGTTATCATCATTTCAGCAACTTCTGATTATAAAATGCCTCATGTAGGCCTGATAAATAATTTCTGACAAAAATGATAACAAGAGAGCTAAACCAGCTGACATGTGGAAAGCAAATGCCAAATTCCCTAAACAATTCTCAGTTTCTTCCCACCTTCCTAACTTCAGTTTAGAGAGAAATATTAACTAGGGAAAGACATCTAGGGGCAAAAAACATTTTGGAGTAAAACATAAAGTTATTAATAGAAAGAAGATTGTATACATGGTCCCTTCTTTATTTAGACTCCTTGCCTTTTGTTTATTCACATATTTAATGTAATATATATCTTCAGAATCTGAGGGAAATTATCAAGTCTGAACCTGCGAGGAAGTAAGAGGAAGTAAGATACTTTTTATCCATTGGAATATTATTAGGTGGTATTGAGAGGCTGGATCTAACCTCAATCCATTCTCATTTGGGAATAAATCACTGACAACATCTCATCTACTCTAGAAAAGCATAAAAAGTATTCTGACTTCTTATGGTTCCTGGACATGGAGATTAAATCAGGGGCAGACAAAAACTCTTTGGAGACTTGAAGGATAAAGAAAACTTTAGGCTGGGCATGGTGGCTCACACCTGCAATCCTAGCACTCTGCAAGGCCGACGCGGGAGGATCATTTGAAGTCAGGAGTTTGAGACCAGCCTGAACAAGAGCGAGACCCCGTCTCTACTAAAAATAGAAAGAAATTAGCTGGACAACTAAAAATATATATAGAAAAAATTAGCCGGGCATGGTGGCACATGCCTGTAGTCCCAGCTACTCGGGAGGCTGAGGCAGGAGGATTGCTTGAGCCTGGGGATTTGCGGTTGCTGTGAGCTAGGCTGACACCATGG
>CAUYSK010054394.1:0-15772 GCA_963575035.1 Avahi laniger
TTTCTATTTTTAGTAGAGACAGGATCTCGCTCTTGCTCAGGCTGGTCTTGAACTCCTGAGCTCAAACAATCGGCCTGCCTGGGCCTCCCAGAGTGCTAGGATTACAGGCGTGAGCCACCGCGCCCAGCCAGCACAATATTCTTGAACGGTATGGAACTTTAAGAACATTCCTGCTGTTAAGTTAGTGCCCATTTTACCTGAAACTATTCTCAGCCTGTCCCAAGTTACTTGTGTTAAATTTTGGCATCACATCACAAACTCTCCCAGGATTTGGAAACTCATTATGACTTTATATGTCATTGCCTGGTGCCTCCTGGTGGCTAAAAAAATCTGTCATTCCGTGAAATCTCTGGAAAGGCAAGGGAATATACTTGATGAGCATAGTTAATAGTTATTCTCTAATCCTCCAACAGAAAGTGAAAGAGCATGCTCTATCTAGTCATTGATGATGAGACTAGGAAGGAGAAGCTAAATATTTACTTTGTCCTCTGCAAAATTGGTAAGTTGGTTATCTGGAGAATGGAATTTTCTCTGCAGACGTGATGTGTTACTGTGGAGGGAGAAGGGAGAGCGGTGAACGAGGAGTAAATGCCAGTAAAAGCTCAGGCATAACTGATTGGTCAGAAGTGTTCCTAACACTGCCTTTGGCTCTGAAGGAAACTGGAAGGTAGCTAGCTCGTCACTCAGGCAAGCTAGTGAGAATTGGAGCCTACATTCCCACTGGTGAGAGAATTAAGACTGATGTCTGTGCCCCCAAGAAGTATTTATTTCTTTTCTCCTGTGCTGTGACAGCCACCACTTCCGTGTGTCTTCTCCACTCTTCACATACCTGCATTTTCATCCTTTCTAATTTACGCATTTTGCATTTCCTGAAGCAAGGCAAGTTGCATTACTGCCCAAAGCAGCCTTTTACTTGGAAGTGTGGTTAAGCTGCTGATACTCAGCCAGCACGGTGGGGAGCTTGTCCCCAAAAAGATAGGCCCAAACTACCATCTTTAAGGTAGTTCGTACACCTTCAACTGGAAAGGAAAGACGCTGTGCCGTGTGTTCGCACAGCGTCCCGCGAGCGTTGCCCACTGCCACGTAGCTAAGAACCGTTAGCACGGTTCAACTTCTAACTCATCTCGAACGTTTGCCCTTTCTGTATGACGTTGTGAAGTTTTGTCTAAACGTTACTTCTAAAGCCTCCAAAATTCTTGAAATTAGCCTTTCTGTTAAAACAATGTCTCCATCTGTTACTAAATAATGTTTTGAGCTTTGGCCACTAGATGGTGCTTCTAGAAAAAGAATACAGCATCTGTTAAAATTTCTGGGAGAGACTGAGTTTGTGCGTACTGTTTGGTCGTGAGCAGCTGAATGCTCCCTTGATTGCTGAGCCAACGCATCGACGTTTGCAGTTACAGGTTCGCATCACTTGAGGTACAGGAGGCTGTGCGCACAGCACTGAGGGAACTTTAGCAAAATCAGCCGTGATGACTGATAGCAAGTCTCAGAGCCAACAAACCCCAAACAGGCTTGGTGCAGTGGCTCATGCCTGTAATCCTGGCATGTTGGGAGGATCACTCGAGCCCAGGAGCGTGAGGCCTGGGTAACAGAGCACAACAGTCTGAAAACAAACCCTGAAGCTACCAACTTTACAAATTAAAAATTCCAATTAGTGAGTCGTGCAGCCCTGGAAAGTAGCCTAGAAATACAATTGAGAAGGCTTGAGAATAGCCAAGTCTCAAAACCTTGCTTTGTTTGAGTTGGATTTGACCAATTATTAGGACAGAAAAAAGGAAGTGCACACGTACTTGAAAGCTTGCCTTCACCATACTGATGAGGTTAGTGGCTTTTATGATGTACTAATATGTAGGACAGAGATACACCTCTGCCTTGTGCCACCTCTTGATGATTCTTTCCTTGAAAAGATACAGTAAGAGGTAACCAAGAACGTCTCATCAGCTAGAGAGACTTGAGAAGAGCTCACACTTCTAGCTTTTTGTTCCCGGGAGCTTCTGAGTTAAGGATGGAATGAAAACCTCTCTCTGGACTCGTAAAGTATAACTTTCATAGCAGATCAAATGCCAGAATTACTGACCTTATTGTGTTAAACAGGAAGTAGAAAAGCATTTGAATAGCCCGAGGCCCAGTGAACTGGTTTCTCATTTCTTGGAAACGCTTATTTCGTTAGGCAACAGGACACTCCGGAGTGAAGGGCATCCACTGAAAAGCAACTGGTGGGTAATAGACTTTGCGCTTTTCAGAGAATGATCGATCTTCAGCAGACAAGATAGCATGGAAAGGGCTTATCTTTTTCTTCATTCCAAAAATTTGCTTTGTTTATGAGATACACGGAGGGCCCAGTCCAATTCACAGTGCGTGGCCACGTCCCCAGCACCTAGTGCAGGCCTGGTGCTGTATAGAATAGAGTATTTGGGGAGAGGAGGGGTGAGCAAAGTGGGTGGGTGCGTGGGTGTAAAAAAGAAAAAAAGGAGAGCTAGAATCGCAGCTCTCGAGAGTTCTGCAAGCATTGTGCAGAGAACGCACAGATTACCCACGTTATGGAGTATGGTTGTGCCTCCCCCCGCCCCAGTACATACACACACTCACTTGTTCTTTCGTGGAGCAGGGGCCAACCTCGTAACAGCCTCTCCTCTGATCTAGGTGCCATAATTTTGAAAGTTTCACAGTGGACTAAAAGGCCATTCAGTTCACAGCCCTGCAAGTAACTTGCTTGGGGCAGCTGTGAAACCCTTTGTGTCTCACATGAGGCTTCCCTGACAGCGAGGAGGTCTCCTTTGCACACCTGTCGGGAATAGCAGGGCGGACAGGGAGGCGGGTGGGCACGGTGAGGCTCCTCCAGCGAACTCACGCAGTCCCTCCACCAGCCCTGGGCATGTGCGCTGCGTGCTGGAAATTGATCGGAAAACCAGATGGCATCCGTCACAGGCACACGACACCACGGTCTTAAGGATTCAAGTACAAGGGCCTTCCAAGCGAGCCGCACTGTCATCTCTGCCACCAAGTGGAAAGGCAAGCCATCTGCGAAGCAAGGGGTTTTGTGTAGAAAGGTCGTCTAAATGCAGTGAAAATTATGCAGTTTTTCAGAAATCTGGAACTGTTTGCCCATAATCTGGGCCAGTGGTAGGCAAAAAACAAAATAATAAGGAGGCTTCATTTGATAAGCACAGTTGCTGGGGAAGAAAGTTCAGTCGAGCCCATGGGGACGAGGATTGTTTCTATGTCCCAGCTCCGCCAGCACATGACGAGAAAGCTGGATCTCTGCCTCATACGTGCGCTGTGCCAACCTCGAGCGGGCCACCTATGCTACACTTGTATAAGCAGGCGGAGTCTGAATCTGGAATCAGGTAATTTTTTAAAAGATTGAATGAAGAATAAAAAGCCCGTTACCAATGAAAATAGGTCCGGATGGCTCAAATCACCCTGCTTTGCTTTTCCACAATCTAGTCTGAGATAGGCCAGTAATTTTTATTGCTGATAATCATCCCTGGATGGATCCACATCCCTTAATTGGTCAACCAGGAGAAGCTGGGAGAATCTACCAGTTTTATCAACACTTGAGAAAAAGAACTTCAGGTAAAATGCCAAATCCATGGCAGCCTCTCTTAGAGATGGCAAAGTGCCCGGCAGGGGCGTCCACAATCGGCTCTCCCTAGAAACTGAACTAAGGTGGACCTGCTTGCAATAGCCCGCCCGTCCCATTAAGGTGATTGCTATTTACTTCCTCTCACTTGGAGGCTAAAACAAAAAAAAAAAGAGAATAGCAACTAACAGCAGACTGCATTTCTTACTGAAAAAATACTGCCTAATTTGATTTTTAAATATTGCTCAAAAAATACCTTTACAACCTGATGCAGACTTTGTTTTTAAAACAGGATAAAGTCGACATTAAAATATTAAAAATAAGGAGTTTAAGAGTAAAGCCAATTGAGTTAGCGATGACAGTGACCGCACCTAATAGGGTCTACATGTTTAACTTGCAGACTGACAATGTCATGCGCTGGTATCAGGTGAGGGGTTGGTCCCCCCACCTGCCTTCCTGCTGGTCACACCACTAGCAGATCTCTGTCCTTACAGATACAGTGTCATATGAAGGGGATGGCTTTCGACTCTTCTGTTTTGATCACTTACTGGCTCAAATGACTCAACACCTGACTTACATTTCATAATAGTTTCTAAGTAAAGAAAGCTGCTTGCCGGCTTGTTCATCCATCGCTCTAAGTAGCCTCTTTCCGGGAACCAAATGATTCAAGAGGAAGGGACTGTCGCTTCCCCATTTCACTGCCCAACAGAAGCACACGTTACCATTCTTAGAAGGGAACACTGCTAAGGATTTCCACCAAATGCAACTCGTGCCACCAACAGTATTTTTATGATCTACCTACTATGGGGCTGAAAAATGAAGATGGAAATAGGCACATCTATAGACAAGTAAAAAATTTAAAAATAAAAGGTATGTCTATGCTCTGCAATGGATATCAATCTGACAACTGTCTCTTGACTTTGAAAACTGCCTCTAAGAAGTAAACGCTAATAAATTAATCTAGCCCTGAATCTGACTTGTCTCAAAAGGGTCAGCTTTAAGAAACCACCAGCTCACGCAGCTGGCAAAGTGTGCGTTTGGATGTGGGTGTATTTTTAGTGATCCAGTCTGAGTGCTTTGACTCCCAGCAGGTCTTTTGCAGATATCCTGGAGAAAGCCACGTGGGTGACTCCGAGAAGACTATGAATCAGGACCATTGTTAATGATGCTGTTACCCGGGAGAGGATATGGGCTTGTTTGCATTCATTTTCATGGTCCAACACCACGGTCCTGGCAAAAAACCGTGGACACAAGGTAAAGTGCTTCACAATAAATAAAAAGGCAGGGATGGGCCAGTAAGTTATTTTAAGGTATCTTTAAATATAAATCGAGCCCCATAGGCAGAAAAGTCATCACTGGCACATTTTAAACATGATTAAGACTTGCAGTCAAAACCCCAGTAACAAAAATGGGGATTTTTTGATTGTATCCAAGATAAGAAGAGCATATTAAACAGAATTTTGTGACTTAAATTTCCCCTTGAAGTGAGCTTAGAACTGGCATAATTTTGATACCAAAATTAAGTTTGAATAACCAATACAAAAACCAGAACTGGAACTTTTTTTTTTTCTAAAACAGAATCCCAAATCCAAAACAACTTATATAAGGGATGCAGGTAACAGAAAAAGAGTCAAATAAAACAACAATGTTCCTGAATTTAAAGGAAGGATGCCCACTTCTCTCTCTCAAGAGGCAGATGGTCAGCTGAAAAATAAAAACATTGTATCAATAGAACACTCCAAAGAAAAAAATTGCAGCCATCTCTGTACATGCAATATCAAACGTTAAAAAAAAAAATCCCAAACACCGAAACAACCCACAAAACTAATAGAAGAAGGGAAAATGTCGCCCAAATCTTAGGACCTGATGGTTGTTGAGGACCCTGAGCGGGCTGTTCAAAACGCTGCTCACGGGACAGAGGACGGAGTGACCACGAGGTCATGTTTGTGGGCCCTGGGGGTGCTGGCCACCTCAGGTGAGGGGACACGCTGTCTTCAGTCCATGAGATCTTGGATCAGCAGCTTCGAGAACACGACAGCTAAGCAAGAGGGTCCCAGCACAAGACCTTGGGTCTCGGCCCAAGTTCTCTGTTTCAATTAATTTCCTTTTTCCTTTTATTAATATTATTAAATATGACTGTTTTTTGGTAGTGGTAAGTCACTTCGGTATCCACCATGGGCAGTGGTGTGCACACAGACGCTGACAAGTACGAACAGCAGTGCAATGTCTGACCCCGACTTTAAAGGACTAGGAGGCGATGGTGGAGATGAGCTAACTCTTCCCCAGCACGAGCGGACAGACAGCTCCTGCTCTTCCAATGCGCTATGTCCATTAGGAGAGAGTAGGGCTTGTCAACGGGATGGCTACAGAAAGAAGAAGCTACAGAAGAGAAAAGAGAGAGGTTCAGATTCAAACTTGATTCTTAAAGTCTTCAAAAAGAAAAAAAGAAGCTTCTCTATAGCAAACTGAAAGAACAGCAGCGTGTCAGCGAAAGCGGCGACCTCGCCCAGCGCGCTGGGGGGTCAGTAGCCGCCACCAGAGCCCGGGGAAGGAGCAGAAATGGGCGAGAGAGGGTGGCGGAGACGGGAGGTGACGTACAGGACACCACGCGGCAAATGTCTCGGAGTCGGTGCTGCCCAAACGGCAGGCGAGACAGCACAGGACTCCGCCCTCCCTGCGTCTTTCATCCATGTGACAAGCACGTGCACACGCATGTCAAGCAGCGACTAAAAAGAACTCACAAAAGGGCACACAAAACGATGTTTGGGTAAAAATATATTTCCCCCTTTATGTCTTGGCACTAGTGATATATGCATAGGTCACCTGTCCACCGCTCTCCTACCTTAACAGACACCAAATTACCAAGCATGTTACCAAGTGAGCACTTTCACATTTGAAAAAGCGGTATACGTCACATCGATACAATTATTTAGTTTCTTAAAAAAGACAAATGTCTAACATGCCGCTTACATATGACAATTCTGCATTAACATCGAAAGTAGATTACACAACAGGTTTAGAAAACAGTTATTTTCAAACAGCAAAATGACAAGGATCTATGACTACGGTTTAAGGCATATCATCAGCATATTTTAAAATTAAGAAATGGACAAAGTTCTAATGCTGTTCACAGCTTAATTTTTCAATTTATTTAAAAAATTCCCTTCATACCTACACACAAACTAGACTTTGTAGGTTGTAATTCCCACTAAAGGGTCACCACATACGTGTCCTGTCAGTGGAACCAGGACTTGTGGCAGCTGAGGCCTGACAATTCCAGACACTTGCAAATGGCAAGGCAGAGGGCGGTCTGGGCAGGACCACACGGACAGGGCGACGTGGGTCAGCGACAGCCGAAACCCTGGTTCAGCAGCTTGTGTGGGAAACACTTATGTGAAGAAAGCAAGGAAACCAGGTCTGTCCATGTGAGGCGCACAGACACGCAGCGTGAGCGTCACAGCTGGTGAGTTGCGAAGCAGAGGGAAGACCGTAAGTCACCTGTGTCCGGCATTACATTAATCCCCCCGGTGGAGATACCCTTTCTGGGCAAAACCTTCACCAATTAATGAAGAACCTAAGCTGGGAAAACAGTCTCTGAATTGCCAATAAATTCTCATAAATGCTGTTCCAACACCACATCCTACAGCACATAAAACTGTTATGGGTGTCTAAAGCCCAGAAGCAAAAAGATGGTCATTACGTTTGAACAAAAGATGGGCGGAAAGCCAGCTAGAGCTGTCTGCCCGCCCTCACAAAAAGGTGACCGCTGCCAGCAGTTAGCACCAGGGAGAGACCATTAAACTAAATAAAATCAAGTGGTCATAAAGGCAGCCTGGCATAAAAATTTTTTCCTCTTAGATTTCTCTCATGGAAGGCAGTAGTTTCTCATTCTAGCTGGATCTGCATTGCCAGAATCAAGCCCCTCTGAAATACCCAACGATGCCCATGGGTGCTGTGTAGAGCACGGGCAGGGATTGGCAATTTCTGACTTCCACATTGAGATCAAGAAGTTGAATTTACCTGATTCTTGTGGAAAAAAAAACAAACAAAGGCTACTCAAACCATTATCTCCCTACCCCCCCCTAAAAAAACAAGAAAGAAAAGAATCCATCCATCCCATTTGTTTTCTCTAACTTTAAAAAGTCAGAAAGATCTCAAAGGTTTCTTGCTACTGTACTTACATGCAAAGGCGAAAGCACATCCAATTAGATTGGAGGGTATCGCTTACTCCGTGCAGAGCCAAGGACTACTGTGGAAAAGGCAGACACAGAAAGAAAAAAGAAGAGCAGCAATAACAAACTAACCAGGGCCGGGGCGCGTGGGAGGAAAAGGTTCAGAAGCAACACATTGGAAAAAAGAAAAAACAGCTTCTAAATGTTTTTTTTGACTCTTTATTCCCTGACTCTCCATATGGTTTCTTTTGCTGTGAAAAATTTAATGCATAAAACAGCAATCAATCATCTCGGAATCAAAAAGTCAGCTGGATGCCTTTTGTTGTTAGGCTGGTTTTAGTGATGCTACAAGCAGAATTTAAAAGTGTACTTCCTGTTACGAGGCACAAGAATGCTCACACGAACAGTGGCTGGAACAAGCGTACGACACAGAGATGCAAGCTTTTGTCTGGCGCACAGCACGTGGGCAAGCTCAGCCCGCGGTTGGAAGCAGCGTGCCGGCTACTGGGGAAAAAAAAGCAAAAACGAAACCAAAAACACTGGTCCAGCAGCCCCTACACCTGTGGGGGCCACTGCTGCTGCTGCTGCTACTCTTTGCCCTGTCTACACCGCCCGAGTTTGGGCTTCAGTGCAACTGATCGTGCTTTGCCTAATTAAGCCTTCATCAGTTCCCGGAAGACCATTCCTTCTTTCCGGTAAGTATGTTGAGGACAAAAAGGAAAAAAATCTTTGTTGGAGTCAAACAGAGACATTAATATATGTATATAAACTCTGTGTCGGAGGGGCAGCACACTCTGCCCTGTTTACCTCCCCTACAACCAGCGACGGCCACAGGGAAGACGCAGAGGGGACGTGGGCTCGTGAGAAATGTTCACCTTTCAAGTAAGAAACAGGAGACTGCGCTTAGAAGGCTGGAGGATCTTGTTAGGGAAAAACAGATGAAAGGATAAGCATCAGAAAGGAACAGTACAGAAAAGAGATGAAAAAGCCCCTTTCCATCCAAATTAAGCACGCGGCGTGTGCCTGCGGGGCTGGCCCTAATCCTGGAGCAGCCCGTGGCCTCAGACGTAAAGGGCAGACAGACAGAGCTAGTCGCGCTGAGCGGAAAGGTGTGGAAAATTCCTTCAACACAACTGGATTTGAAACTCCAGCTGTTCTATTTCTTCTTTGATTGCCAAATATTGAAAGGAGACTAAACAACAGGGAAGCTGGATGTGAAAAATTTCTACTTTCTTGACTCACTGGTTGTGTTGTTCCTTCCCATTTCCATCTTAAATTGACAAGGACTCTTCAAATGTGTGCTGCGGATGACACAGTTTACAGCAAATTTTCTGTGTGCAGTGTTTGTGCCAATTTTCTCCTCTTGATTAGTGACAAGTTTTATTAGAAGTACCGACAGCAGTCATTAGGTCCTGCCCTCAGCCCACTGCGAGCAAATTTAGATGTGTTCATTGAAGACTTTTTATTTTAAATAGTAAGTAGGTTGTGGAAAGCCCATTATCCTTAGTAGAAGATTCTTCTACTAAAGAATGTTGTACGATCCAACCTTTGAGATCTCTGTGTGAGGACCAAGGATACACCAGTAAATGTGAACATAATCACAGTCTTCCTGGACCAGACACCAGCTTGGCCGGTATTTGAAGGTCGCTGTTCAGATGCAGTTTCGAGCCATCAGAGGGGACGGTCTGAACAGACCCACAATCTCAGGCCAAATGTTACTGATTAAAATGAAAGTTTCATGCAAGAGTAAAAATCACACATAATGCTCACCCACCATTCTGTCTACGTACAAATCTACCTTGGCTTGGGGCAAATGGGGGCAAAGGCAGTGAGTTTAGGGGACCGTGCGGTGACGGAGATGAAATCAAGAAAATGCAAGCTGCTGTCACGGCTACTCAGGTTTTTAGTTCAGCTGCTGAGGCGGTGAGAAGTGTTCACGTCAGACGTACAGGCAGCAGTTTACCCCACTTTCCTCAGTCCAAAGCGACATACAAGTGACAGGCCTGCTTCCTGCCGCCATTCGGAACAGGCATGAAAGGCGGATCATTTACTTTCCAGAAACAAGTCCAGCTGCACAGAGCTTTTGCTGTTATTCCCTTGTTCTATCATTTTCCACCACCCAACAACATTCAGCAAAATGAGTTAATCGTTATTGGTGTTTGGGGAAGGGTAAAAAAAAAAAAAAAACCAAACAAACAAAAAAACAACTCAAGGACACAGATGGCAGAGATACAATAGTACTGCAAAAGCAGGTGAATGCGGGAACATCCTTGGCTTGCCAGGCTTTATGTGAAGCTTGCACTGCAAGTTAAAAAACAAAACAAAAAAGTTAGAAATAATAATAAATAAAAAAGAAAGGAAAATTAGGAGCGCCAGCACCAGCATTCAGCGATGGCGAATGCTCATGCAATGATTATGGGGTTGGCAGAAATTAAAACCAAAAACTTGAGTAGGCTATTCTACACGACAAGCAAAAGCAAAATTTTAATATTGAATTAAAGACACATGGTTAGTTTCCATTTGTAATTCAGAATTCACAAGTGACTTCTTGAAACCACTGCGTGTTCTAGTGGAAGGATTTACTGTTTGGTTTTTGTTTTCTCGAATAACACAAAAGCATTATCTGTTAGGTTTGGGTATCACATTGGTATTGAATAGGAGCTTCGTCTTCCACTTCTGAGCTGCTGAAGGAGTCAGAGAATAAATACACAATAAATGCCTTTGTACAGCTGACTTGAAAAGGTGTAAAGTAGCTTGGGGACTGAAATATACACAGTGGACGGGGGACATGCTATTAATCTAGTGGGGACAGGGGAGGAGGACAGTTATTATAGGGTCACAGCTACAGCAATGCCAGGAGCTTTCCCCTCTTTCAGGTGCAAAGCAATGCCAAACCCAAGACCCACAAGTCTAATTTTAGGAGAGTCCAAAACATACAACTTTATTCCTTAGCTGGAATAAAAAAAAATATTTTTTAAAAAAGATGAGTGGATGGTTATGCAAACTGCAGTTATTAGATGTCAGGTACAATTTTAAAACTTTCTTCTAGGACAGATGCGTCTTAACCAGTGAACGCCTGCTGGCGATCGTGCGCAGCGTTCCCGGAAACGAGGGCCACGCCCACCGACCGGCTGGCGCTGGGCAGTCCCCCCACCGCGGTGCGGCGCAAACGTGGAAAGTGGCCAGAGATGGCAGAAGGTGGGGTCCAGCTAATGGCAGTGCCAGGGTTAGTTCTGCTTTGCCTGTCAGCTTAGGCGCTGTTAATACACTCTCGTGCCACACAGGTCAAGGAGAAGCATAAAGCCTCATTTATGTTAAAAAAAAGGAATGTGTCGTTGGGACAGAAAAGAGAATCAAAACTGTTGGAAAAACTGAGTCAGGCTCTGAGGTGGGAGAGCAGCGGCTGAATAATCGAGCATCTCTTTCTCCGCCTTCTGCCGAGCGCAAAGCCGGCCCTGGGGGGCGACACCCCGGCTGCAGCCGCGCCACCAGGGAAGGGCTGCGCTGCTGTGGCCCTGACCGCGCTCCTCTGGGTCCCCTCTGGCCACGACTCTCCACTGCCGCTCGCAGGAACAGGGTGACTTTCATTTTTTTTTTACTTGGACACTTCAGGCCTCAAACTGGCAGTTACTTTTGTACAAACGGCAAGTGTGGAAAAGGGCAAGAACCTAGGAAAAGTGACACCGAAAACGTGTGCCCCAGCCTGGTGACAAGCGTGAGCCGCACTAAGTCTAACGTCATGAGGAACACAGGAGAATACGCGAACAGGCTGCGACAGGCCCCGCACAGCTCTGGGAGCAGCGGACGCCGGAGGCCCCGGGACGGCGGGGAGTCCTCACCCAGACTTTTTGCAAGACGGAGGCACAACGCTGATCAGCGCTGGGGATTCTTACTGCTTCAAGGCACGTCTAGCGCACGCGGAGCTCTCTTAGCGCCGCTGGTCTTTTATCAATGTTTTTCGTTCTGAAACTTGTACCTTTAGCACTCGAGGGCTCCAGGGCGGGAAAAACTGGACTTTGGGTCTCCTAAGCTGTGGGTCGGCAGCTCTGTGTTTCATTCGTGCCCACAGACGTACGTGCGCGTACACGCACACTCACACGCATACGCACATACTCGCCCTCACAATGCACACACTCGCACGCAAGCACGCATGCGCACTCACGCACGCGCGCGCGCGCACACACACACCCCCTGTATTTATCTCGAGCTGGTTGGACCCACAGGGCACGATGCCGGGGGCTCTGTGGCCACCGGGAGGCCCGGATCTCCCGGTGCCGCACCCGGAGCAGCACAGCAGCGTGGACGCCCGGACGCCGCAGCTGCGAAGCTTTCGCTATGACCTGCGCGGTTCTCGCGCTCGGAATTGATGCAGCGCAACGACATCCTGGGCCCTTGGACTCCCCTTTGGTCACTCGGGTCTGTCTGTCCCAACCAACCCCAACTAAAATCGCGCCTTGGCCACGCCAACGGCTTCCGTTATTGCTTAGAAACTCGCCTGCGGCCTGCTCTTGTGACACATTTTCTCCTGTCCTGGAGCTCAGAGAGCCCGAGCAGGTAACATGTGACTCGCACCATCTTGGCGTGTCACTGGCAGGGTCACTGCGGCAGGGTCACCGCAGCAGCACCTGCTGGGTTTACCGCAGGCGCCGAGTGACTCCTCAGGGCGGAGCCCGCCCAGGCCCAGGGGACTGACACTGCGTTGGCTTTTCCAGGTGACCGTCTTAATTATTGTTAATTAAGAAACTTGAGCCTATATACTGTACTTTTTTTTTTTTTTTGAGACAGAGTCTCACCGGGCTAGAGTGCCATGGCATCCTAGCTCACAGCAACCTCAAACTCCTGGGCTCAAGCGATCCTCCTGCCTCAGCCTCCCGAGTAGCTGGGACTACAGGCATGCGCCACCATGCCCGGGTAATTTTTTGTATATATTTTTAGTTGTCCAATTAATTTCTTTTCTATTTTTTTAGTAGAGACGGGGTCTTGCTCAGGCTGGTCTCGAACTCCTGAGCTCAAACAATCCGCCCACCTCGGCCTCCCAGAGAGCTAGGATTACAGGCGTGAGCCACCGCGCCCGGCCCGGTAAGAACTCTTAAGATCTATTCTCTTAGCAAATTTCAAGTGTACAACACTGTATTATTATAGTCAGCATACTGTACATTAGATGCCCAGAACTTAATCATTTTGTAACTGAAAATTTGTATCCTGACCAACATCTTCCCGTTCCGCCCCCTGTACCAGCCCCTGGCAACCACCATTCTACTCTCTACTTTTGTAAGTTTGACTTTTTTGGATTACACATGTAAGTGAGATCAAACAATATTTGTTTTTCTGCGTCTGACTTATTTCATTTAGCATAACATTCTCCAGATTAATCCATGTTGTCATAAATTGCAGGATTTCAAAAAAATTTTTATCACTTTTCAAATACATATTTCCAGCCTTATGAAGTTAGCTGTGAGTACAAAGCAGCCTTCTCTGGAGATCCTAAACGATCCCTGGCAAGGTGTGTGGGGCAGGACAGACAAATCTTGTGGAAAACAGTATCCCTTGTATAAAAGGCATAAAAGAGAACCTGTAAAATTTATATATCAAGAACTGAGGTATTATGGTTTCCGACTTATGGCTGGTGGTCAGTGCCTCTCACTTCTTCCTGCCTGCAGATCTTAATTATGAACAAAAACCATATTGCAAAACCAAAAAAGAGAGCCCAATTCTGCTGAAGCCTAGGTAAGGAATGAGTGAAAGAAACCATTTGAAGACAGTGGTGTAGGGACACGGAGGGGGGCCAAATCTAAAGGAGAGAAAGTGTGGTGGGTACTCTGGTGTGCCACCCTCATCCTCCGTGAAGGACTCAAGCACTCATGCCTGTAGCTGCCTGAAATGTTGCCTGCCAAGCTTCACAACTAATTCTCTCCCCAGGAATTGTCCTAGGTGGAGGGATCTGCTCTATTTAATGTTGTACGCCCTTCTCTTCTTCAGGGGCAGACTGCATCATTGACAGGTCCATGTGAGGATACAAAGACTCAGCGCTCTTGCTTCAATTTGAAACATCTCTGAATGATCATCCCAACCTCAGAACTCCTCATGAAGTCGGCTGAGCCGGTTGCAACCGCTCCTCCTATTCGATTCTGCTTCTTTCACTCCCTCTCAGGTGTTAGTCTCAAGAGCACTCCCCAATAAACTTCCTGCACACAGATCTCTACTACAGAGTCTGTTTCCAGAGACACCCAACCTGTAACAGAAACATAATTCCAAATCACCCCATTATCAAAGCACCTGTGTAAACTTGATGCTTCTGTTAAAAGGAAAAAGCAAGAGGAAAGAGGCAATACTGCAGTTGATTAAACTCCTACTTTGCGAATTGCAGTATCAGACCTACTTACCACTGAATTGGAATGACGAGATTAATTAAATGTGTTCTCACTTTGATTTGTTAAAATGAAGCTAGAAGACCGTGTACTAGCATGTACCTGCTTGCAAAAGTCCAAAAACATATCCCTTAATTATTGCTGAAATGAAATTCCCTGGGTAAATATAGGTGCCACATATTATATTGCATTTGGCTGCTGTTAAAATATTTCTGCTGATTTTAGGGGTTCTCATCAGTTACAGTACTCCACAAGAAAGAAATCAATATCTCCTACTTGAAAAAGTATCAGACTAGGATGCAAGAAGCAAGGATTTCAATTTCTTCCATTTGCTATATGTAGGAACTTTGGCAAGTTTCTTCACCTCTGTGGGCCTCAGCTTCTTCATTCATTAAATGTAGAAATAGGGCTTCGGGGTTCCTTGCAGATCTTAGATTTTATTTTATTATTAAGATATTTGTAGGTAATTGATGTAATCAAAACGTTCGTACTCCTGTAATACTCTGAACTTAAAAAAAAAAAAAAAGGATATTTGTACAATGGCATGGCTGTAGAAGATCCCTGAGTGGGCTATTAAAGTTCTGAGCAAAGTAATGATTGGGGCTGAACTCTGGTTC
Source organism: Avahi laniger (assembly GCA_963575035.1). NCBI lineage: Eukaryota > Metazoa > Chordata > Mammalia > Primates > Indriidae > Avahi > Avahi laniger. The sequence goes on from CAUYSK010054394.1 coordinate 14,744, forward strand.
TTGCTCCAGGCCCACAACAGATATATTCCAAACACCACTCCCACCAACCTCCTCCTCTTCCCCTTAATCTTAGGCATACATGCATGCAAAGTCATATGAGTACAACAGTTGGTAGAACACGGAGGGAATTGGAAATCCACCAATTTGTTTAGATCTGGTGAGTAGGGGCCTATGCCCATGGCCATTGGAAAGCATTGTCATGGCCCAAGTCAAATGATTTACGGATTAAATACCTAATTACTTGACTGGATGATAGGGGAAGAAAGCAGTACTGGGCACTGAGGCACACCTGAGCCCATATACATGCCCAAAGCTGGTTTGTGCCCAATTTGTGATTAAAATAAATAGTTCTTAAGCCTTTTATTTCTATGCCCTATTCTTCCATCTCAGAAGTGCCCTTAGGCTCCCTCCCTTCATTGACACTTATTCATTCATTCAACAAATATTTATCAAGAACCAACTTTGTGCCAGATACTCTTCTCAGATATTGAGTGGTGAACAAAACAGAAAAATCCTTGCCCTCGTGGAGGTTACAGTTAATTGGCAGGGAGATAGACAATATACAAAATAGATAAGTAAAACATACATTATATCAACTGTTGGCAAGCAAGGAAGGGGACTAGAGAGTGATGGCAGAGAGGACATTGGTTTTTTTTTTTTGGGGGGGGACAGAGTCTCACTGTGTTGCCCGGGCTAGAGTGCCGTGGCATCATCCTAGCTCACAGCAACCTCAAACTCCTGGGCTCAAGCGATCCTCCTGCCTCAGCCTCCCGAGTAGCTGGGACTACAGGCATGCGCCACCACGCCAGGTCAATTTTTTCTATATATTTTTAGTTGTTCAATTAATTTCTTTCTATTTTTAGTAGAGACGGGGTCTTGCTCTTGCTCAGGCTGGTTTCGAACTCCTGAGCTCAAACAATCCGCCCACCTCAGCCTCCCAGAGAGCTACGATTACAGGCATGAGCCACAGCGCCCAGCCAGGACATTGGTTTTGAGTAGGGATGTCCGAAAAGCCCTCATTGAGAAGAC
>CAUYSK010054395.1:0-22837 GCA_963575035.1 Avahi laniger
TTAGCAAAAACTTGTCATTGCTGCATGGAGAAACATGTTACGAATTCACTTAGAGAGCTCCTTTCAGGAGCCCCTGTGGTACAATAAATACTAAACCAAACTGCAAAATTCTGATTATCATTTTCCTTTCGATGCAAGTCAAAATTTATTAAAGTCAACAATCATCTCTGTGTAAGACTTTTCAGTGGCTTCCTAGTCCCGGTAAGTCAAAAGTCTTAACATAAGTAAAGGGTCTTTCAGATCTATTCCTCGATTATTTTTTCTCTTATTTAGGATGTTTTTAGTTACAAATATCAGAAACTTCAGCTCACACTGACTTGAACAATACTGGAATTCATTTACTCACATTGCTGTGAAATCCAGAGATTTGATCACAATCTGGTCCTGTTTCTCTGTCATTCTCCTGGTACCTGCCTCATCCTCAGGCTTGCTCTCTCTGTGTAAAAATTTTAATTGACAATAATAATTGCGTTTATTACATATTTATGGCTTAAAATGCGATGTTTTGATATACGTTTACATTACAGAGTGATTAAATCACACTAATTAACAAATCTATCACCTCACATACTTATTTTTTATGGTGAAAACATTTAAAATTTACTCTTCTAGCAATTTTGAAATATACAGTATATTATTATCTATTATAGTCACCATGCTGTGCGATAGAGTACTACAGCTTATTCCACCTAGCTGATCAATGTCTTCCCTCTCCCCATGCACCTCCTCCCCCAGCCTCTGGGAGATAATTGCCAGAGGCTTGCCCTCTTGACAGTTGGGAGATGGTGACTAAAAGAAACAGGATGACATTCTTTCTCATTCATATATAGGGGATTAAGAAGACACTGATTTCCATAACCATGAAACAAGGGCCCCAAGCTTTGTTGTGCCGGAACCAACCTGAACAAATTGCACAGGGCAGGGCAATTAAGAGTCTCGTTCTCCCAGCACTCTAGGCGTAGGGCAATTAAATTCTGACTGGCATAAGACACTCCAGGCCCACAGGTGGTGCTGGCGACTGTCGAATCCACAACTCTTGGCTGCCACAAGGTAGGGAAGGATGGTTCTTTAAAGGAAAATCTTCTTCCACTTCTTCCTTTTTGAAAACAAATAAACATACACTGTAAGACTACTAAAAAGGGAGCTGTTAGGAAGCAATGAAAATAAGCTTTTTGTGTTAGGAGTCTGCAGTGTCTACAGAACACCCAGGTTGAGAGAAAGCAGTGGCATCACCTTAAGTCAGTGTTCCAATTGAAAATACTGAAATGCCCAACTCTAAAATTTCTATAACCTTTACTCTTAATGCAGACTACTTTTTGAGTTAAGAGTCTGAATTTATTGAAATAAAATATCTTTGCTATTAAGAAAAACAGAAAAAAAAATCTGTGTACTTCTTGGAAGGTGAGAGTGGTAAAATGGATGCTAGCTACACATCAATGAATAGTCACATCCTCCTCCATCCATTTTCTCACTGACTTTGCCCCTACAGTATACATTTTAGTCATACTGAAGTTTTATTAGGTTGGTGCAAAAGTAATTGCAGTTTAAACGTTGTTGTTGTTGTTGTTGTTGTTGTCGTCGTCGTCGACGTTTGCTATTTGATATTGGAATACATTCTTAAATAAATGTGGTTATGTTATACATCATTTTAATGCAAATTTCTCACTTTATTGTTTTTTGCTAATGACTTATTATTTGCTATTTATTTTATATGTATTTTAGACTATGGAAATGATATTAGACAAGAAGCAAATTCCAGCGATTTTCTTATTCAAGTTCAAAATGGGTCGTAAAGCAGCGGAGACAACTCGCAACATCAACAACACATTTGGCCCAGGAACTGCTAACAAACGTACAGTGCAGTGGTGGTTCAAGTTTTGCAAAGGAGATGAGAGCCTATAAGAGAAGTTGCTGAAGACCTCAACGTTGACCATTCTACGGTCATTTGACATTTGAAGCAAATTGGAAAGGTGAAAAAGCTTGATAAGTGGGTGCCTCATGAACTTACCAAAAAAAAAAAAATCACTGTTTTGAAAATTCATCTTCTCTTTTGTAAGCAAAAACAGTGAACCATTTCTCAATCAGATTGTGATGTGCAGCGAAAAGCAGGATTTATACGACAACCGGTGATGATCCTCTCAGTGGTTGGACTGAGAAGAAGCTCCAAAACACTTCCCGAAGCCAAACTTGCGCCAAAAAATGATCATGATCAAGTTTGGTGGTCTGCTGCTGGTCTGATCCACTACAGCTCTCTGAATCCCGGCAAAACCATTACACCTGAGAAATATGCTCAGCAAATCAATGAAATGTACTGAAAACTGCAATGCCGGCAGCTGGCATTGGTCAACAGAAAGGGCCCAATTCTTCTCCATGACAATACCCGACCACAGGTCATGCAACCAATGCTTCAAAAGTTGAACAAAGTTTTGCCTCAACCGCCATATTCACCTGGCTTCTCGCCAACTGACTGCTACTTCTTCAAGCATCTCGACAACTTTTTGCAGAGAAAATGCTTCCACAACCAGCAGGATGCAGAAAATGCTTTCCAAGAGTTCGTGGAATCCCAAAGCACAGATTTTTACACTACAGGAATAAACAAACTTATTTCTTGTTGGCAAAAATATGTTGATTGTAATGGTTCCTATTTTGATTAATAAAGATGTGTTTGAGCCTAGTTATGATGATTTAAAATTTATGGTCCGAAACCGCAATTACTTTTGTACCAACCTAAATTAGTTATTGTATACTCAGTGTCTAGACTAATGTTAGGCAAATATTATGTACTTTATAAATATTTGTTGAATGGAGAAATACTGTCCACACACATTGCAGGACAGCACTATAAATTATACACTTTGAAAGATATATATATAGAGAGAGATAGACACAGACATATTTACACACACACACTTTAGCATTCAAATATAAGATTCTGATTCTTTCTGACTTGATTACTGATAGGAGCCCCAAGCAAATAATTAAAGGACTACTCTCTATACTTTTTTACTTTACTCACCTTCCCTCCAGGTTCTGCTGATCTTTTTATTTTTACATGATCTGCCTGTTCCATTCTGTATGTGCTGGAATTGGTTGCTCCTGGTTTCAGGGCTTTACTTTATTTCACTTTAAATGTAGGTTTAGAATGCCTTGAAAAATTCTGGCTACTTATTTCTAAGTGCTTGCTCTCTCTTGCTCCCTCTTTCTCATAATAAAGCTCTTTTTATCCCCAAAATCTTAGTGCTTGTCAGTGTACTGTATCATAAATCATGGGGGTTTTTTATTTGTTTTTGATAATAGGGAAGATAATAATATAATTTACTGTTGGAAAAAATCACATTTTGATTGGAGTCCAAGTTGAAAATCAGTTTCTAATTTCACACTGACATACTACTTTCTGTGTTAGGTACACATTTATTTACTAATTTAATACCTGATTAAATATAAGATACACTGTACTTAGAAAGCAAGAAGTTAAAACCATTTACCATGCTGACAAGTGGCAAGACTTTCCCAGGGGATTCAAGCAAGACATTTAAAATGTGACATATTGGTAAGAATTCTTGACTTGTGATTACAACTATTTCTGGGAAAAAAAAACGTTAGGAAGGTTAAACTCCATATATTAATAATAATAGTCCAAATGTCTTAGGATTATATAAAAGCAAATAAATAAATACTCAGATTTTGAAATACCAACACAATTAGGTGTTTGGGTAACTCTCACAGACATGTAAATGAAAACAGACAAATGTATCATTGAGGAAGAAGCTAGTTTATGTTACCTTCTTTTCAGAAAATGAGGAGAATATCCAGAAATGAGAATAAAAACATTTTTAAAATGATCTCAGAGAGATCTGAGAGAGAAAATACAACTGGATTGAGAGTGGGAATAATTTGTGGATTAAGAGACATGTCAATTAGGTGATATGGAATAAATGCCTATAAGCAAGTTTTTTAAAAAATATGCTATCTCCATACTATCACCAAATTCTTTTAACTAGGCTTCTTATGCAAAGCATATGTAATCATCCTCAAAATCCTTAATATCTGTTTAGAAATGTGTACCCTGACAATTTTAACAGTTAAGGGGAAGAGGTACTCTGGTAAGACCGTGATTCAAGAGAAAAATACATTTTTTGATGCTGCCAATAATATCTCCCATTTGCTTCAACTCCAGGTGCTGTAGAGAGAAAATTTTCTTTTGAATCTTATCATCTTTCCAATTCACTAATTTTTATTTGCAGAATTTTATATGACTTACTGACTAGAAGGTTCAAATATCTACATTTATAAAATAAACCAAATGACAAAGAGAAGAGGATTTTTTTCATATCATCAAGAGATTAATTTATATTAAAGCAGTCTTCGCAGGGTTCCTGGAAAAAGAAGATTTTTTTCCAATATTAAAAAATACATCTTTTTAAATTGACAGAAAATGTAAGTTGAATGTGTAATGCAAGATAGACTCTAATAGGAAAAGCGCAAGTAGATGAAAAAAAAAAACCCTGTCATTATAAGTTTTCTTAAAGTTCCTTTAAGAAAAAAAGTTCTAGTTAAAAAGAAAAACTTTTTAATAGGTTGTTTACAACTCCAATAAGGAAGCAATGAAAAATAAAATTTAACGGTCCCTTTGAAACTCAGTTTCCTATACTAAATGGTTGTCAGGGTTTCATTTGCTATTCCTGAGGGATGGCAAGAAAGAAAAAGTATCAGAAGCTTTATCAAATTTAAATTCTAAGTAATAAAGAGAAAGTCATCAACGATCTTCTTTCACATAATATATTTCCTACTAAAGTCATTCATCTGTTTTTAGCTATTTCTGAGGAAACTAGTGATTCCCCAGAGCAAGTCAGATTGTACAGATCTTAGCAAAAGGACCTTAATTATCCTATAGCATTTATTCTGATTATTGATATTCACACTCAATATCCATTAGATCATGAAGATACTTTTGATAATGGCATTCCTCTACATCTACGTGATAATCACCTATATATCTTGCAGTATTGCTGTCCTTAAAACAATTAAGTTACATTAATAGGATCTATTTTAATATGTAACCTTAATTAGAACTAAGAGATTGAAGTTCAACCCAAAGAAACTAAATTATAACCTGGATGAAAGAAAGAACTTTTTCTTTCTCTGTGTTACTCATATTCTTACACAGATGTGAGATAAAAACGATGATTAAATTATGAGACACTATTGATTAGAGATGATCTAAATTAATATTAAATTTTACTAATGATTCAGTTGATTACAGGATACAAGTGTTAATATGTATGCACAATGTATATTATTGAGTTTTTACAAAAGAAATTAAGACAGTGGCCAATATAATAAATACTGTTGCTATCAGTGACAGAGAACTATCAAACATAAATTTAATGTATTAAGTCTAAAAAACTAATTCTCAAAAGATTTTGAAAGGTCGAATAAATGGATGGCTCATTTTTAGGGAAGAGAGTGATGAAGAAATTAGTATAGTAGACTATCAAGATTGTATTTAAATGACAAACAGAACATAATCATTGTTAAAAATGAAATTATGTGTTCACTACAAATAATTACTAATCCAAACCAAAGACCAGTATACTAGATGAAATTCTGGAATATAAGACAAAAGAAAATTATTTCAGAGAATGGAGAAAAATGACAAAGTAATCATCTAAAAGGAAGGAGACGAACAGTTAGCATCAGGCTAAGATAGAGAATTTGACAACCTTGTCTAACCAGCTATGTTTAAATGCAATGATGAAGGCATAAATTCTAAGCATGACATATAGTGTATGCAGAATTATATTATCTTTCAATCGATATATTCTGTAAATATCTACTCTCAGTTTTCAAAACATAAAAAACAGAATTTTCTTTAACTTGCTCTTTACAGGATAACAAGCATAGCAATAAACCCTCAACTATGGTTCTATGCATAGTTGCTATAGAAGACCTCTTCCTGTTTTTCCTTTTGTGTGTGTCACACAGAGTTTATTTTATGCTTTGCCAGGAACAGTTACATTTCAAATTTTAAAACACACATAAAGAGTTTTTAATTGATATTAATAAATGATAACCACATTTATAAAAAGGCAAAATATGTTGGTCAAAATAGTATCAAAAATGAACCATGGAGGTTGGCCTAAAAAGAGCATTTAATATAGAAGATCGAGGAAACATGATCTTCTTTTTATAATAAACGATCCTATTAAATGTTAACAGGATTTAGTTTGTCATATGCATCAATGAATAAAATAGAAATGCCATCAACAAAATAGAAGTCAGATGATAATGAAATAGTATCTTCAAGTTGTTGAGGTGAAATAATTGTAAACTGTAAACCAGCTAAATTATATTTCAAGATTGAAGACAAATAATTTTTCAGACAAAGAATAAGAAATTTTATCACTCATAGAGCCTATTGAATGAACTATTAAAGAATGTGCCTAAGCAAGAAAAAAAATTCAACCTAGAGGGAAGGAGTAGAATTAAAAAAAGAAGAAAGAAATAGTTAACAAAGAATAAGTAAATGAATAAATCTATAAAATTATTGCTTTGATTTTTAAAAAGCGATAAATTTGGGAACTTAAAAGTAGAGTTGTAAAATAAAATTCTACAACTAAATACATAAAAGATGATTAGAGAGGTTGTTAATCAGAGGTAACTTATACCAATCGAAGATCTTTATGTTGATCAGGAAGACTGCAGTGATATTAGTCAGGTTTAGGATGTTTTATGATATCATTTAGGGTCTAGACTTTGCTATGTTGAGCAAGCATCTTTAAAAAATAAGGGTTAGTACAAAAACAATAAGAATATCTAATTTTCAAACAAGTCAAGATAATAAAGAAAACTTCATCAATGTACTATAAATCAGAAGAATTGAAAGAAGCAAATAAAAAGACCATAGTAGATAGAAACAACAAACACGAGAAATAAAATATATTCAAACACAGTATTCATCATAATAGAAGTAATCAAGTTACACATACCAGTTAGAAGACAAGGATTCTCAGATTGAATTTTCTTTAATTCAGCTATATTCTTTTTACAAGAAAAACACCTAAAACTTGACAAAGAGAGATTGAAAGTAACGAGGAAGAAAAAGACATACCAGACAAACACCAACCAAGTTATTGCTTAGAATAGACAAATTGGCCTTGAAGCAAAAATCATCATAGCAGAAAGATCAGAAAGAAAGAACAACTTATTTAACTTATTCGTAAAAAACACAACTTCAAAATAAAAATATCTTCATAATTGCAAGACGCAAATCTAAAATAAAGTGGATGATTTTAATACATACCTCTCTGAAACTGATACATAAAGTAAAATGAAAATAAAGGATTGTATTCTATAGTTAATAATTTAATTTAAAGATATAAATATAGAAAAAATATATACTATAACATAAAATATATAATATGTGATATCTATATAACTTTATATTCAAACACAGGAGAATATGTATTTATAAAACTGACTACTCTTTGGGCCAGAAAGCAAGACATAACACATATTGAACAATTAATATCATTCAACCACATTTTCTTGCAATAAAATTGGAAATAAATTAACAAAAATGTAATTCAAAATATATTTTACATTTAGAAATTTTGAAACATGCTCCAAGTAATTCATTGGTTAGGGAAGAAATCATGATGAAATTATAAAACATTTAGAACTAAATTACAATAAAATCACCATTGACATTAGTTGATTCAGTTTAACTTCAGAAGAAAGTTTATAGATTTAATATATAATAAATATTTATATATAAAAATAAGAAAAATTTTAAATTAATTCACTAAGCATCCAATTCAAACACTAAGAGAAAAAAAAATAAAGAATAGAAAAAAAAAAACCAAAGACAGGAAGAGTTGAATCAGTTGCTTAAAAATTTGCCACACCAAAAGAGTTTTCCTAGAAAATTCTAATACATTTTCAAGAGCATAAAAATCTCTACTATCCTATCCAATGTGGTTCAAAAAATAGAAAAAGCGATCTTCTGGAACTAGTATTTTGAGGCTGGTATAAAGTGAAACAACAACTAATATGAACAATAAAAAAGGAGAAAAATTATTCACTCTACTATAAACATAAATACAAAAAAATGTTAAATATAATATTAGAAAACATAATCCAGTAATACATAAAATAATAATACCTAATGTCAAAGTAAAATGTATATCAGGGACACATGGAAATTTTAACATTAGAAAATACGTTAATTTAATTTACAACAATATCAATTAAAGGAGAAAAAAGTCATCCCCATTTTAATAAATGCAAAAAAAGCATTTGATAAAATTCAACATGCATTTATAGTTTTTTAACAATCTTGGAAAACTAGAACATAAGGGAACTTCTTTAACCTAATAAGTGGTATCTATCAAAAACCCACAGCAAATATTATAGTTGATGAAATATTAAACGTACTCCTTTCAATGTTCAAAGAGATAAAAATGCCTGGCTGTGTCTCTTCTATCAGCATTGGACTAGAGTTCAGTTTTAAAAAGAATAATAAATAAGATATATGAGGATTACAAAGGAAGAAATAAAATTATCATTATTCTAGGCTTATCTATATAGAAAATGAAGAAAAGCTATAAACAAATTATCTATATTAATAATGGTTGTTGAATTAAAGGTCAATATTAAGAAATCAATAGTTTATCTTGGATCAATCATAACCGGTTAAAAAGGTATTTTAAAAAAATTCAATTCGCAAAGCAACATACTAATATACGTCAAGTGCCTATGAATAAATCTAATAAAAGGAGTATATGTATCTTATGAGGAAAATTACAAATATGTATTAAAGAAAAGTCAATCTAAGTAAACAAGGAGCAATATTTTGTACATAGTTAGGAAATTCAAAAATAAATAAATTAATTATCCTCGACGTCCTCTCTAAATTAAATGCAATTCCAACAAAAGAGACTTTTTCCTCATCTTTGGATATTGTCAAGTTGATCCTAAAATTCACATAGATAACAATAGATTTCTATCTCATACTATGCTACATATAAAATTGAGAAAACTTCAATAGCCAAATCTATAAAGCAAAATTCTAAAATTTCTATGGAAAACTGTGGAAGAATATCTATGACATACAAGCAGGAAAAATATTTGTTAAGCCAAAAACCAAAAAGTAAGAATAAACAATAACATACTCAGTCTTCTTAAAATTAAAACTTCTGTATCGTAAATGATACCATTTAGAAAGTTTAAATAGTAGACATAACGGGAGAATTTATCTCTCATTTACACAGATGCAGTCCGGAATTTTTTTGCAATTTTAATTTTTTATTGTAGAATGTTTTTAAAGATACAATCCAACGAAAAAGAGGCAAGTTGTGCAATGAAAAGGAACCCCAATATCAATAAGAATATAAAAAGATGATCACATCACAACTAATCAGAGAAATAAAAAATTTTTTAAAAAATTTCAAATGAGACATTTCATGCCCTCCAAAATAGTCAAATAGTCAAATATTAAATTATGACATCACAAGTATTGACAAGAATATGGTGAAATGAAATCCAATTCATTGCCAGTAGGAGTATGAATTAATATTTTGGAGAACAAACAAGCAAAGCCGGTAAAGTTGATCCCACAATTTCACTTACAGGTATATTTGCAAAGGAAGCCTTAGGTAGACAAGTATGATCTCTGGCTCTTCTCGGGACAAGGGTTCCCTGCTTTGGCGCCCTTGCCAGCAAGTGCTCCACCTAGGAAGAAGGATGAGGCCCAGCACTCCGTTTTGGTGTTGCCCCGCCCTTAATCCTATCCGGAGCAACTGCTACACCTGAGGAAGGAGGGAATGCTTTATCAATCTGGGAATTCCCCAGCCCAGGCATGATAGGATTTAGAAAAGTGACCCAGGCATGATAGGATTTAGAAAAGGATAATTATTATTCCATTAGCTTGAACCTGCATTGTGGTTCGCCCCGCCCCCAGCTTTCAGAGAGGGAGCTCCTATAGCTGATGGAATTTTGAGGGCACCTGTTGATCATCTGATAACATCCCACACCTCCCGGACGGGGCTATTTAAAGGAAACAATCTGAGAATTCAGAGAGAGTGAGTGAGCGAGCCAGCCAGTGAGTCAGTCTGTCAGTCTGTCTCTCTCCATTCATGGAGACAGACCCTGTTTTATTCTACAACAAAGAGCTGCTCCTGTGAAACTGCTTCCTGCCTGAGGCTATTCCGTCGCATTGACCCTGTTGGTGATTTTTCCAAGCAAGGAGTCAGAGGACCAGGGTAACAGTCTGGACTTGACACTTTAGTGTGTCCGGTCATTCTTCAGCCAAGAGCACACCAAGAACCGAGGGCAGACTTGCCACCTGACAAAAGGACGAAGAAAAAGCTAGTCTATGCCACCATCTAGTGGCCTTCGAATATACTGGAAAATATGATTCCTTCAGCAGTGTTTACAAAGGACTCCTGAAAGTACCTATAAAGGGAGGCATCAACAATTGAAAAACATGTAGAGTTCATATGCAGTTGCTGCCCTTGCTGTGCTGTTGGGCTCACATTGGCTCCACCCATCCTGCTTCTTTCTGCATATCTGTATGAACCTAATCTCGGGACGAAACGAAGTAGAAATGTCTCAGACAGAGTGTTTCCCATGTCCACTCCATATAATTTTCCATCACCCTTCAAACGATACATAATGTCTTGAGAGGATTACAGAATGCTTCTCCAACGTGACCTAGATTAGTAATAACTTAAAAATTGGTCAGGACTAAGTATTGGCCAGAATATGGTGAAAAGGAAATGCTTATGCATTTCCATTCAGGATACAAATTTGGGAAATTAGTAAAGATAAATATATACCCCCAAATCAACAAAAAATTTTTATAATAAATGAAAAAGAAAAATTATAAAAACAGATGAATATGTGTACAACATCTGACTTAGCAATTCCTTTCCTAAGTATATTCTCCAGAGCAGTGGTTCTTAACCCCAAAGAATATCTATGAATAGAATTCAAGAGTCACAGTAACTTGGATGGGAAAAAATATACCTGTATTTTCATTAACTTCTAGTGAAATTTAGCAGTTCTTAGAGCCAGTTTTACATGTGAGTTTACCAAGCTGTCAAGAAACAGACAGTCCTCATCTTAGTTTTTTTTTTTGCAAAACGACAGGGAGAAATCTGCCCAATCTACTTATTTTTATTTCATAGCCAGATAAAGACAATATAAGAAAACAAAGCTTTTGGCTTATTTCACTTATAACATTGATGTGGAAATAAATAAAATATGAAATAGAATGTTCCAATAATGGCAACATTTGGACCAACTCTCCTGCATATAACAAGATGAAGAGTTGCTCTTCAACAGATACAAAGTTTCTGTTACAAAAGATGAATAAGTTCTACATATCTGTTGTACAACATACTGTATAATGTTAACCATGGTTTAACGATACTGAATTGTACACTTAAAAATTTGTTAAGGGGGTAGATGTCATATTATCATGTTAAATGCTTTTACCACAATAAATAAAAATGTACATACATATGTACATGCATACATATATACATACACCTTCCTGAAGTGGCCAAAATCATCCAGAAACTGGATGGGGGAAGTCAATATTTGCAAGAGGAATGATACTGGATGAATTTTGTTGGTGGCTTTAAGATAAGGGAAGGACCCAGTCAACACCATTACAACGTGACTAAAATTCGGGTAGAAAACTTCAATCTTACTTACTTGAAAAAACAGAAGACAGAGTTCAGAAATTCAGAAGAGAAAACCACAAAAAAAAAGAGACAACCAGAGAATGGCAGCCTCAAGTTTCTGAGTAAACTCTGCCCAAATACTAGCTAGCTGACTCTAAATTACACATAAGTGGAGTTAAGGCTAAAAGATTTAAACAGAGATTTCAGTTGCTGCCCACCTCAGAGAAGACAAGTTTGAAATTTGAGTCTTGCTGAATTACAACCTGCTAAAACAAACACCAGTACTTGAGGTAAATTCCACTTTCCAAAAATGACTTCAGAAATATTTTTACTGCAACATGCTCTTCTGGAACATTGCCAGTGCCTACATCATCAAGAATTAGAGCCTTTTTTTAGTGTTAGGAAGAATGTGAAGAAAGAACCTTCGTACACTGCTGGTGGGAGTGTGAAATGGTATAGTCACATTGGAAAAACAGTCTGACAGCTCCACAAAAAGTTTAACACAAGTTAACCCTTTGACCCAGCAATTCCACTCCGAGGTACATATCCAAGAGATACGAAAGCATAATGTCCACTCGAGGATGTGTACACAAATGTTCATAGCAGCATCATTCATAAAAGCCCCAAAGGTTATTAACTGATGAATGGATAAACAAAATGTGGTATATTCATGCAATGGAATATTACTTGGCCATAGAAAGGAATGAAATACTGATACATGCTACCACACAGATAAACCTTGAAAGCATTATGCTGAGTGAAAGAAGAGAGTCACAAAAGACCACATATTATATGACCCCATTTGTAGGAAATGTCCAGAATACACAAATATATAGAAACAGAAAGAAAGTGGATTATTACTTACTTAAACCTGGTAGGGGAAAGGGGTAATGAGAAGATTGGGGAGTGATAGCTGAGGGGTGGGGGGTTCCTTTTTGAGTGATGAAAACGTTTGAAAATTGTGGTGACAGTTATACAATTCTGAGACTATACAATAAAGCATTGGCTTGTACACCTTAAATGAGTGAATTGTACAGTATATAAATTATATCTCATTAAAATCATCTATATTTATACAAATAAAAAAGAGTCTTTTTGGTTTTTGTATAGCCCTACTACACTAAGTGGACATTAAATTTATTTGGTATCAAAATTTAGCAAATGGCCTGGTGCATATCTGGATCTTAAAAATGTGAAAAGAATTATGAATGCTCTCCTAACTAAGGCCTACACAATTGCAGAGGTGCTAGAAGAATATAAGTGGACGGAATTAAAATACCAAAACCTGGCGGTGGCATGGCAGGGTCAGGAGCCAGAAAGTACAGAAGATAAGTGAAGTCAGAGGAGCCAGCTGGAAGCCATGGCAGGAATGTGCTGTGCATTCCCCTGAGGCTGTGTATCCACAGCTTTGGTTAATATGCCCCTATGTCTGCTGTATCCGCTAAGAAAATATGTACATTATACTCATTTTCCACTTTATAAAAAGGCTTTATGAGAATTTCTGACAGTAAATATTGGCCTTTACTCTTAGGAAAAAGTGAAAAGAATCTCTGGTCTCAGTCCTCCCATATCGTCATTACTTTCAAAAAGGCAAAGAAAGGTGAAAAGTTGCTGAGAATCCAGCAGAAAACTATTTCTACTTGTTACATGTGGGTATTTTTCCAATTTTCCATTTAGAAATATTATAATATCCAATATAAATGCCTTAAAGAACAACATGGGAAAATATATACAACACAAGGTGACTTCAAAAAGTTTATGGAAAATGGAATTAAAAGATAAAATGAAAAATAACACAAGCTCCATCAAGTCCAAGACACTCTTGTAAGTGATGATACTAGCCAGTTAGTCCATTCCCAAACAACCAAGGGTCCAGGGAATTTAACCATGTCAATGCAGTCTTTTTTACATTATTAACTGAAGAAAAATGGGTGCCCTTTACAGATTTTCTTTAAGATTAGGAAACAAAAAGAAGTCAGAAGGAGCCAAATCAGAACTGTAAGGTGAATGTGTAATGATTTTCCTTTGAAATGCTTCACAAAATTGCCCTTGTTTAATGAGAGGAATAAGCAGGAGCATTGTCATGGTGGAGAAGGACTCTCTGGAGAAGCTTTCCTGGGCCTTTTTCTACAAAAGCTTTGGCTAAATTTTTCAAAACACTCTCATAATAAGCAGATGTTATTGTTCATTGGTCCTCCAGAAAGTCAACAAGCAAAATGCCTTGAGCATCCCAAAAAACTAACATGACCTTTGCTCTTGACTGATCTGCTTTTGCTTTAAATGGACCAATTCCACCTCTTGGGAGCCGCTACTTCTATTGTGTTTTGTCCTCAGGATCATACTGGTAAAGCCATGGTCCATCTCCTGTTACAATTATTCAAAGAAATGCTTCAGGATCTTGATCCCACTTATTTAAAATTTCCATTGAAGGCTCTGCTCTTATCTGCAGCTGATCTGGACACAATGGTTTTGGAACCCATTAAGTGGAAAGTTTGCTCAACTTTAATTTTTCAGTCAGAATTGTGTAAGCTGGACCAGTTGAGATGTCTATGTCGGCTATTGTTTCTGCTGTCATTCATTGGTTCTCTTCAATTAGGGCACAAACAAGATTAATTTTTTCTTAGCAAATTGATGTGGATGGCCTGCCACCACAGGATTTATCTTCAATATCATTTTATCCCTTCTTTAAATGACATATATACTTGTAAACTGCTGATTTCCTTGGGAAATAAACTCTTCACAAGCATCAATGATTTCACCAATCTTCCACCCAACCTTCACCATAACTTTGATATTTGTTCTGGCTTCAATTTTAGCAGAATCCGTATTATTCTGATAGGGGCTCTTTTGAATTGCCTTACCCTTCTTCATGCTTCACATTAGATCCTGTTCAGATATTATAACAAGTTAGTACAAGTTTATTTTGGTGCAAAAAAAATTTTGAAGTCCATGCATAGTTTTTTCATAATACGTATTTTCCATGAACTTTGAAGACCCCTCATATATTGCTAATTATAAAAAGTAGGAATAAATCAAGAAATACATTGTGCTATCAAGCATGCAAAGGTAGCTTATGCATAAAAACATAGAATATTAATTATAAATGACTTTCATTTTCTCTTTTGGATCTTTCTGAATTTCTTGAATTTTCTGTACTAAATACGTATTTTGTATAATCATAACTATAATAATTTGAAGAAGAAATAAAATTATTGTTTAATAAGTTAGGTATAATCAGATCTTTGAGACGTGATGCTTAATGTATTTCAAAGTTACTATCTTCTACATTACTTAAGGATTCAACTTTAAATCACTTCTGAGATTACAGAGTCTCTTAATAGAAAATAAAGGAGGATTGAAATTGGTTACCAGAGCAACTGGCAGATCCTGTGGAAATATCAGGGCTCAGAGGAAGGAAAGTACTTATGCAACACACTGATTTACTATTGGATACAAACTTATGGCATGACTTTCTGTTGAGACTGAATGCTTTATTGCTTATCTCTTCCATGATACCATTATACTAACGGTTGCTTGTGACTGTGGGATACTTGACTGTGGGTTTTAAAATATGACTAGAGCTTAAAGAAAGAAAGCTAAGAAGTCAACAGATTGAGGAGGAGCAGCTACAGGGATTTCAGTGTGCGAACACAAGAAGTTAGTGAAACACTGATGAAAAAGAAGAGAGAATGCTTTCTTATTTTGAAAACTGAAGTACCAATAAGTCATGCTATCTTACCGTAAATGGAGAAGATGAGGATCCTATGCAGATGCTTGAAAAGGGAGCATCAGGGCAAACTTGAAAAGAGGTATTTCCAGAAACAAAATGCTAAATGGGAACAAGGAATTATGGATAATTTATTTTGTTTCAAAGTGCTGAATAAGACCATAAAAAATATAAAAAATTACTGGGGGAAGAAATATCATGGAAGTATATTTTGTGTGTGTGTGTATATATACGAATATACATATATTCAGTTCTTATCAGGGGAAATGAAAGAATATCGGCATAGGGAGTCAGCTTAAACTAACATGTTTTGTGCACTAACTCTGTGCCAAAAACTTTCAGGTATGTTATGTTTTTACAAAATGTTCCATAACTTTTTAATATTGAAACTTATTATATAGCACAGGAATTATTTGTTTCTTGAAAGTATAAAATAACTATCATAAGCATTCTGCATCCAGTGCCCATTTTGAAAGTCAAGATCTCACATTAGGATCCCTATTACCTATCACAGTACATGTGACATAGTTGTGTTGAATAAATGAAAATTTCTGTGAGAGAGGTAAGCACAGAGTCCTGTGACAGCACATAGAAAGGGCATCCTCCTCACAATAGTAGGTGAAAAAGCTTTCCTAGGAAATGTAATAGCTAAGTTAGGAGCAGGCCCTTCCAGCTTAAGAAACACCATGTACAAATGCATAAAGACGAAAGAGTGCAGTCAGCATGGTTATTGCAAAGCATGTGGGGTTAGTAGTGGCTCCAGGATTAGAGGGACCCAGAGTTGACAATGTGATTGGAGGGCAAATTAGAGGACTTTACTTGAAGCTACGTAGCAAGCACATTTTATTTTTCCATATATTGTATTTTTCTATTAGGATGTCTTTTGTGGGGAGGCTGAGGGAGATCATGGGAAAATATAGCCTCCCTAACAACTCTTCCCTTAACACCATAATG
Organism: Avahi laniger; assembly: GCA_963575035.1. Classification (NCBI taxonomy): domain Eukaryota; kingdom Metazoa; phylum Chordata; class Mammalia; order Primates; family Indriidae; genus Avahi; species Avahi laniger. Next base: position 16,372 of record CAUYSK010054395.1, read on the forward strand.
GGAAGAGAGATGGTGTAAATGGGAGAAAGGTAACTGACGAGGTTAAGATAGGCCTATATAATGGGTTGAGTGTTTTTGGTGAAGTTACTGTTTTCATTTCTCTTGTTTTGATCTAAATTCTGAAATATATCCTTCTTTACCTGGGATCTTTTCTGAACAGAAAGAAAGGTAGCCATTCTTCCTTCATCTTTTTCTCCTCAACATTCCCACCTCCCAGGATACAGGTGCTAACTTCAATGCTCTTTCTATGACAGTTTGAATGTGTTTCTTCTCCACCTCTTCTCTCCTTCCTCCTGCTTCTACTTTAGGAGAGCTGTGCTCAATCGAATTAAAATGACTACCTTAGCTGACTCCTTTGTGGAAACAAGTCCACATGCCAATGTAAACAGAGACAGGAAAAGAGGTTACAGGACAAAGGTAATATTTTCCAATATATTAACAATTGGTGTCATCATCTCTATTTTAACCCCTCCCCTCCCAAAATCACTGTCTAAGTAGTACTCTCTGAGGAGAAGATAAAGGATATGGAAAGAAAGGGAGAGAAAAGAACTTGGCTCTTCCTCTCCCCAACAGGGTGCTAAGAGGGCTGCTATCTATGACTAGCCAAAGAGTAAGCACTCATCTTGTCTTCAAGGTTTCTGGATAGGAAAAGGCCAAAGCAAAAGTGTGCTTGTGGGGTCAGAACAAGATCAGTAAGAAATACTGTCATTCTACAATGAGAGCCCAGTAAATATAGTTACTACGCAATAGTATAACAAGGTATGAGGCACAGCCCTTTATATAAGACATCTTAACACAATGCTTAGCCATCTGCACACAATGCTTAGATGTATTAACACAATGAACATGAAACAAATGGAGCACACTGAGTTTTCAATGATGTGGTGCTAATGTTACAAGTTTCTCAATTGGAACAATCAATTGGGCTAGAAAAGGTAATGCAAGAAGTATCATTAAAGGCTCTAAACTGTATTTAGATTTGCAAAATGAAGACAGGGCTAGGAATTCCAGATATGTGACTAATAAAGGCAAAGGTGATTGTAAGGACTTTAGTATCATTATTCTTGATCATGCTACTTTGCATAATTGTGAAATCATCTTCTACACATACATAGGAAACTGAACAGACAACATTCCAAAGGCTACAGGAAAAAATAAGCGATAGCCTTAGAGTTCTATATCACATCGCATATGATCAGGATCACAAGTAAGTGATGTTTGCTATCTCAGTGTAACACCAGAAAATTCATTTTTATAATCTCCTTCTCTTGCTTAGAATCTGTGTAGTAATGTATGACAGATAGAGTACGGTGGTTAAGAGGGCTGGGTTTTGTATTTATTATCTGTATGATCTTGAGAAAGTTACTCAAATTTTGTCTCTGTTTCTTACTTTGTAAAATGGGAATAGTACTACACTTGAGAAGGGAGAATCCCAGGCCCTAGAAAAAAGCTATATATGCTGGGGCCTAGACTCCTTAATCCATGGAAGCTTCTAGAACAATACTCCAATGATTCTCAGACTCTTAACAGGTTTTTGAAAGAGAAGCAGTTAGCTGACCCACTGGCACCAAAAGTGTTCAATCTGCCAATTGTGGTTTCAAATTTTAAACCCCTTACCCTTAGAAAGCAAAATCTTTTTTTGTCCTTTCGAGATAGGTAAACCTAAACATTATACCATATATATAAATATATATTTAATATTACTATATTACATAAAGTAAATATAATTATATATTAATATCATATATATGCCATGTTGGAAACATCTACTATTCTAGGCACCTATCATTTTATATAATTTAAATCCAATTATACCATAACAAATAGTTATCGTTCCTTCCATGTTTACTATGAACTATGTGAGACTCAGACAAAGTTAAGCAACTTAACAAAGTTATATCCAGTTTAAGTGATGTGGTGCTTGGTCTATATAATCTCTTAAATAGAGGACAGCTTCATTAAAAAAATAGCTTTAATTTCAAAATATTTATCTAGATTTGAAAGTTATCTGTTTCTAATATTTCCCAGAAGAATACCTGTAGTATTGGTAGCTTTGACTGTGCTGCTGTGTAGTCTTAAAATGGAGGATTTCTCAATGCCTTCCTTTTTATCATCAATAAAATTAGTACACCATTGCAGCTCTTTTGATTACGAGCAGTAATGTAAGAATCAAACATAATATTGGGAATAAATTTGTGTTGGAAATCTACATCAAATATATAAATTTACCTGAATCATGTGCTTTTCTAAACCCTGCAGGTGACCATGGACACATGGAGAAAGGAAATTACTCTGAAGTGACTGAATTCTTTCTGGTGGGGCTTTCCCAATACCCAGAACTCCAACTTTTTCTGTTTGTGCTCTGTCTCATCATGTACCTGATAATCCTCCTGGGAAATAGCCTCCTCATTATCATCATCATCCTGGATTCTCATCTCCACACTCCCATGTACTTCTTCCTTGGTAACCTCTCATTCTTAGATATCTGTTACACATCATCATCCATTCCTCCAATGCTTATTATGTTTATGTCTGAGAGAAAATCCATCTCTTATATTGGCTGTGCTCTGCAAATGGTTGCTTCCCTTGGCTTGGGCTCCACTGAGTGTGTCCTCCTGGCTATGATGGCCTATGACCGGTATGTGGCCATCTGCAACCCACTGAGGTATCCCATCATCATGAACAGGGTGTTATATGTGCAAATGGCTGTATGGTCTTGGATTATAGGGTGTCTAAACTCTCTCGTGCAAACAGTCCTGACAATGGTGTTGCCTTTCTGTGGAAATAACATCATCAATCATCTGACCTGTGAGATCCTGGCTCTTCTTAAACTCATATGTTCAGATATCTCCATGAATGTGTTCATCATGACAGTGGCAAGTATTGTTTTACTGGTGATTCCTCTACTGTTAATTTTTGTCTCCTATATGTTCATCCTCTCTTCCATCCTGAGAATTAATTCTGCTGAGGGAAGAAAGAAAGCTTTTTCTACCTGTTCAGCCCACTTGACTGTGGTCATCTTATTCTATGGTTCAGCTCTTTTTATGTATATGAAGCCCAAGTCAAAGGACACAAGGGCATCAGATGAGATCATTGGGTTGTCTTATGGAGTGGTAACCCCAATGTTGAACCCCATCATCTACAGCCTGAGGAATAAGGAGGTAAAAGAAGCTGTGAAGAAAGTCCTCAGCAGACACTTGCATTTATTGAAACCATGAAAGATCACAAGCCTGAGATATCCTCAAATAGGGGAAAAGATCTTGTCTTTTGTATTTAGGTATTGCAAAACCTACTGTCATGAGAGCTTACCTGTTGTAAAACCAAATATGACACTCCCATTCTTTTCAACATAGGATATTTATGTCCATGTAAACCTTAAATAGCACCTTATCTGTTTGGTTTCCAGCTGTAAGGAAATATGCTAATTGGTCCATAAAAGGTTATGATGCTTTTCATCAAGATGAATCCCTCCACCCTCCACCCCTCACATTTTGTTCCTTCACTCTCACCCCTTTTCTCTCTTTGATTCTGATTTCCTGCCCTCTCTATATATTCTCTTGTCAGTCCCAAACATCTGGATATAGGGGTAAGCATGGAACAGGCTTTGCCAATAAAAAAGAAGGCATGTCTATTCCTGTAGTCATAGTGATTGGCATAATGCAGCAAATGATCTGGGCCATGCTAATCAGACTCAATCCAAGGAATGCTGCCTTAGTATCAGAAAGAGACTCTCTTTCTGAAAGTGTTTCCATATTGGTAGAATGTGGACTCAGAGCTTCTGATGATCATCTTTGCCAATATGTGGGGAAGGCATGAGAATGAAAGGAGAGCTGAGATAGTATGCCTGATGATGTCACTTCAACTCCTGAATCCAACTACAGCTAAAGACTGATTTACCATTGTACATTTCATTAATGAGTCAAATTAGCATTTTATGAAAAATCAATTTGAGTTGGATGTTACCACTTCCAACCAAATAAATCATAACAAATATATTTCCTTGCCTCACCTCCCCCTCCATACACTTTTATTTTTAAGGCAAATAAAATTATAAGGCATAAAATCTGAGTAGTTCCAAGTTCTCCAGGCTTTAGGAGTTCTCTTTCCCTTTAATAACTAAATTATAATAATCAAACCTCTGTTCTCCATTATTTCAGGCATCCCAGTCAACTCTGCAATTATTTCTGAGGAGTATGTACATATTCCTAATTTTTTATTCTCATATTTTGTATCAAATTGATGTTATGGACTTTTTGCCATTTTTCCCTGGGTTTCAATCAAAATGTTCATACTTTGGATCATTGCATTTTGCTTTTTTACATAAGGTTTTTTAGTATTTAATAGACATTGTAATCTGGGAGATTATGGCTATTATGACTGTGTTACATATTAATACACACAATATTACCAGTTAGTAATAAGCTTATTTAAGACAGAATTTCCTTAAAATGTGTCGCATATCCGATTTTTTTTCATTCTAGGCACCAGAACCATAATTGTAATAGATCAGGTAGGGTCCAGTTAATTCAGTTACACAGAAAAGTAATTCCTAGACTATACTGAATTCAAAATTTGACCAAAAAATTAAAATAATCTATTAATCTGTAGTATAAAATAAAAAACAAACTCCTTACCACGGTCTAAAAGATCAACCTATGTCTACAGCCTCATTACCACCTTACCATGTTCATTAGACTCTAGTTTCACTGTCTTCTTGCTGTTTCTCAAATATGCCAAAGCCTTGACACTTGCTATTCCTCTACCTGGGACACTCCTTCCCTAGATCTTCCTTCTGTCATTTCAAACAGGTCTTTGCACAAATGTCTAATGTATTCTCTTTAGAAAAGCCTTAACATGCTTTTCTTTTTTTTCCATAGCACTTCACTCCCTTAAACTGCTTTATATTTTATCTTTTGGTGATCATATTGTCTATTTTGTCCACCAAAAGCTCTCTGAAGGCAGGGACTTTTCTTTGTCCACTGCTATGTATCCCTGGTGCATAGATCAATGCTAGACAAATAGTAATTAATAAATAGGAATTGGATGTAGAATAAAAATTCTGTAAGACATTATACATTTCACACTGGAGTATATCCATGTATAAATTTCTGCCTCTTTTTGACTACATAACTGGTAGAAACTCTAAGCCAGTAAGTAGTTAAAGGACTAGATTTTATACATTCCCAAGCTACTCTCTTTTCTTTCCAGGTTCTGCTGATTCTTTTATGTATTAACATGAGCTTTTTGTTCCATACTGTCTGTGCTGAAATGAGTCACTACTTATTATAGGAATGTGATTTATCTTGAGAAAGTGTAATTTTAACCATATGCATATAAACTGGAAAACCTAGAAGAAAGGAATAAATTCCTAGACACATATGACCTACCAACATAGAACAGGAAGAAATGCAAAACCAGAATAAACCAATAACAAGTAATGAGTTAGACACAGTAGTAAAGACTCCCATTCAAGAAAAGCCCAGGACCAGATGGTTTCACTGCTGAATTCCACCAAGCATTCAAAGAAGAACTAATACCAATCCTACATAAAATATTCCAAAAAATAGAGGAGGACGGAATACTGCCAAACTCATTCTAAGAGGCCTGTATCACCCTGATACCAAAACCAGACAAAGACACAACAAACAAATAAAACTATAGGCCAAGATCTCTTCGCATAGATGCAAAAATCCTCAATGAAATAGTAGCAAACAAAATTCAACAACACACTAAAAAGATTTTTCATCATGATCAAGTGGGATTCATCCCAAGGATGCAAGGATGGTTCAATATACACAAATCAGTTTGTGATACATCACATCAACAGAATGAAAGACAAAAATTAATTGATTATTTCAAATTACGTTGAAAAAATATTCAATAAAACTCAACATACCTTCAAGATAAAAAACTCTCAAAAAACTGAAGAGAAGGATAGAAGGAACTTACCTAAACATAATAAAAGCCATATATGACAGACCCACAGCTAGTATCATACTGAATGGGGAAAAACAGAAACCCTTTCCTCTAAGATCTCAAACTAGACAAGGATGTCCACTTTCACCACTATTCTTCAACACAGTACTGTAAATACTAGCTAGAGCAATCAGACAAGAGAATAAAGGGCATCCAATTGGGGAAGGCAGAAGCCAAATTAGTCTTGTAGACAATATGATGTTATAGCTAGAGAAACCAAAAGACTGCATTAAAAAAACTATCAGAACTGATAAACAAATTCAGTAAAGTTGCAGGATACAAAATCAACATACAAAAATCAGTAGCATTTCTATATGCCAACAGTAAACAATCTAAAAAAGAAACCAAGAGGCCGGGCGCGGTGGCTCACGCCTGTAATCCTAGCTCTCTGGGAGGCCGAGGCGGGCGGATTGTTTGAGCTCAGGAGTTCGAGACCAGCCTGAGCAAGAGCCAGACCCTGTCTCTACCAAAAATAGAAAGAAATTAATTG
>CAUYSK010054396.1:5000-56505 GCA_963575035.1 Avahi laniger
AACTCACTGTCGAGCACTCACTGTAACAGCATGGCGTGGCACAAGGCATTGAGAGAATGTCTACAGGATAAATAAGATCACTCTTCACTTTAGTATTGCTTTACCTCTCTTAACTGTGGTTTTATAACCTATAAGTGAAGATAGTAATATCTGAGAGAATTAAGTGAATGTAAAGCTCCCAGCCGGGTGCTTAGCACACATTAAGTGCTTCGTGGTCACCATTTTGAGAAATGTGGGGTATTTATCTGTGGTAGTAAAGGATGGGTGTAAACATTTGAAATTTTCTTCCAGTGTAATCAGGATTCATGGATGTGTGGCCTGTGTGGTCACTGAGGGCCTCATGCTCAGAAGGGTCTCACACTCGGTTCAATACTCTGCTGTCACCCTCTTGAAATTCTTAATAATTTTTAAACAAGGGCCCCATATTTTCATGTACATAGTTGGTTTTGAACATGGTCATTTCATTTTGATTTTGCCTATGCATTTTTATTTCTTTTCCAACTACAACTTCTATTGGATATTTTAAAGTAGGTTTTGGCAGTATCAAGTACAGAGTTACCACTCAGTTAATTTTCTTTTTACTTTTCTTGCTGCCATATTCCTTCCAACAATGCCCAGTTTGCTCCAACCACACTGTGATTCTCACCCTTCCTTTGCCCTGTGGCCCATCCCTTTGGGAAGATGTACGTTGCTGTTCCTTCCTGCCCTAGGTAAGCCTCACTTAGCCTCCGTACAGCTCAATTTCCCCACTTCCTCAAGCGGAAAGAAAGGACTTCTTGGGGGTGATTTAGGTTGGGATGGCTATTATCAAAAAGACAGAGAAATAACAAGTGTTGTCAAGGGTGTGAAAAAAGGGGACCCTTTTACATTCTTAGTGGGAGTATAGATTGGTGCAGCCATTGTGGAAAACAGTATGGAGTTTCCTAAAGAAATTAAAAATAGAATTATCATGTGACCCAGCAATCCTTCTTCTGAATCTTTCTTTAAAATGTCACATACCTCCGAGGTGTCCGAGGTAGCAATTTGCTACCTTCTCATAGCAATTTGCTATATACTTACTCTAATACTCTTCCAGTCAATGCCCTGGACATTATGCTCTGTTGTTTGCTTTTTTCCCCAAACTGGTTGCATCCCACCCTTCTGACACATAGTCAGTACTCAGAGTTTGTTGACTAAATCAGTGAACAAACTAACCAATTACCAGAGCTGCCAGGTATACAACTGACTAATTTTTGTCTCGCTTTTTTATAAGAATTTCTCTGCTTTCCTTCTGCAGAGTATTTTTGAGTAATGGGATGCTAAATGTATGCAATAAGGACCAGATGAAAAAAAAAATGAATATAATTGCTTCCAAAGTAGAAATCAACTCTTAAATATCAAGAATTGGTAACTCACACAACTCAATAACAGAAAAACAAATAACACAATTTTTAAAAAATGGGCAAAGGACCTGAATACACATTTCTCTAAAGAAGACACAAAAGTAACCAACCAGTATATGAAAATGTACTCAACATCACTATCATCAGGGAAATGCAAATCAAAACCACAGTGAAATATTACTCACACCCATTAGAATGGCTATTGTCTAAAAGAAAAGAGCAAGTGTTAACAAAGTGTGGAGAAAAGGGAACCTTAGTACACTCTCGGTTTGAATGTAGATTGGCACAGCCATTCTAGAAAACAGTATGGAAGTTCCTAAAGAAATTAAAAATAGAACTGTCATATGACCCAGCAATCCCTCGTCTGAGTATATACCCAAATAAAATGAAGTCACTATCCTTTAAAGGGATATCTGCACTCCCATCATTGCAACATTATTCTCAACATCCAAAATAATACGGAAACAACACAAGTGTTCTTTGATGAACAAATGGATAAAGAAACTGTGGTGTGTGTGTATACATGCACACACACAGATAGAAGAATATTATTCAGCCTTGAAAAAGGAGATCTTCTCATTTGCAACAACATGGATGAACCTGAAGAACATTATGCTAAGTGAAATAAGCCAGACACAGAAGGAAAAATACTACATGATCTCACTTGTATGTGGAATCTTTATGGAAAAAGTTACATACAAAGTGATAGAGAATAAAACAGAGGTTTTCAGGGGCACGGGGCTGAGGAATGGTAGGAAATGGGGAGATGTTGGTGAAAGGATACAAAGTAGCAGATATATAGCCAGGTGCAGCAGTGCACACCGTAGTCCCAGCTACTCTAGAGGCACTTGAGCCTGGGAGTTTTGAGTCCAGCCTGGGCAACATAGCAAGACGCTATCTCTTAAAAAAAAAAAATCAAAAATTAATTTTTTTAAAAGTAGCAGATATACAGGATGAAAAAATCTAGAGGTCTAATGTACAACATGAAGACTATAGTTAATAATATTGTATTTGGGAATTTTGCTAAAATAGTAGATTTTAGGTGCTCTTGCCCCACACAAAAAGATAACTGTAAGATGATAGATATGTTAATTTGCTTGACTATAGTAACCTTTTCACTCCATGTATATCAAAACATATTGTATAGCTTAAATATACATATATTAACATTTAACAAAAGGATTGATGCAAAATTAAATGGATATCATTGTATACTGCACATTCAGTAAGATGAAAGACTCTCATAATTCCTATTCTATTTGTTAATATATTAAGACCTTTAAACTCTTATCCCAAGGTCTGAAAGCATGTTTCTTTAGCACAGGGCTTTATAAATTCATGGGCTTATAACCTTTTAACACATGGGCCCACAAGACTATAGAGAACCCATATAGGGATGAGTTTGATGGTGAGTTGAGACGTGAGTTAGTAAACTCTGTGAAATGGAATGCTAAATTTTATGAGCACATGTAGTTTTCTGCAGAGAAAGTCCCTAGCTTTCATGAGATCCTCAAAGGAGCTTCTGGCCCAAAAGTAATTAAAGACTCTTGCTTTGGTATTTCAATTTGAGAAAATGATGTTTCTTTCTTATTAAAATAGAATACTGTATATAATGACTTATTATTAAAGGGATGCTTTCATGACTCTTAACAACCCCCATATATAACCCTATTTATCAACTGTATTTTGAAAGATACCTCTTAAGCGGTCTTATATGTTGGTTGAAATATTTATGTTTGCTTTTTAAAGTTATTTGCATTTTTCTTCCTTTTTCTCTCCAGCCTGTATTCTTCTTGCTGCTTTTGCAAATGTTTCAATGTATAGAGGTGCACCATGAAAGGGCAATTCAGAAAGCCTGTGTACCATTGGCTACTTAGTGGTGCATTCCTTTTATTGTGTTGGATGGTTTTTAGAATTCATATCATTGATGTGCTTGGGGCATTGGTGACAATATGTTAATGGTTTCCTGACTGGGCAGACATCTGTGTTGAGAGGTGTTAAGTTTTCGGTAAAATCATCTGTTTTATTAGTTCAAATTTACCTGCAATGTTAATTCCATTACAATCGAATTTTTGGTCTACATTTCTCACGTTTAGCAACCTTTGTTTCTTTTCTTTGTCTAAGTGTAATTTCATTTGATAGTGCTGAATTCCTCTCACCCTCCCCCTAATAAGTTATAATATTTTAATTACATATAAATGTGGATGGGGTTTTTATTGGGGGGGGAATCCCACTCCCCAAGAATAATATATGTGTCTAGGGCCACATGATAGAGTCAGTGATAATCCTAAATTACTGACAAATGAAACATTTGCAATTATCATTACAGATAAATTCACCCAGCCTAGTGGAAGTGCCTGGGGTGTTTCTGTTTGCTTCTTCTAGTCTCTCTTTACATAGAGGGTGTAATGCTCTGCCAGTGGCTGGTAGATGCAAAATTCAAAATTTTGTCCTCTTAATTGAGATTTTGCAAACCCTTTTATTGATATGAAAACTTCATTGTCATAATATGACCCAGTGTTCTTGGCTCTTTCTGTCATGACATATTTGTCATTCCTTCTCCTATAAATTTTTTTCAATCTATCTAGAGTCTGAATTGAGAAATCATTCATAACTTTTACAATCTTGTATTCAGTCTTCTGATGCATGGTTAGCCTTACCTCTCTAGGTAAATTGTCAGCTCCTAGAGGACAAGGGCCTGTCTTATTTAAGTGCCAGACCCATTGTTAATGCTTTTAAACCCTCGCTGATTCAGTGATTGTAATGGCTCCTTCTACCCTGAGAAATCGAATCAGCTATTGAAGCTGTAGTTTTGCAGGTGGTGTCTTTGGATATTGAAAGCCTGCTGAGGTAGATTCTTTCCTGAGATACTTCTTAAACATGACAGAAAAAGCAAGGGCCACTGTATAACGGATAGAAATGGTAGACCAAATTCTACTGGTCCTGAATGTGACATGCTTAGGAATGAAAAATAAGTCTCATGTTTATCAAAATTTATTAGTCAGGAGAACACCCCTTTGCCCCTTCATCAGTGTGTTTTTTTTGTTTTGTTTTGTTTTGTTTTTTTTGAGACAGAGTCTCACTCTGTTGCCCTCTGTTGCCCTGGCTAGAGTGAGTGCCATGGCATCACGGGAACCTCAAACTCCTGGGCTCAAGCGATCCTACTGCCTCAGCCTCCCGAGTAGCTGGGATTACAGGCCTGCGCCACCATGCCCGGCTAATTTTTTCTATATATTTTTAGTTGTCCAGATAATTTCTTTCTTTTTTTTTTAGTTGAGATGAGGTCTCGCTCTTGCTCAGGCTGGTTCGAACTCCTGAGCTCAAACAATCCGCCGGCCTCAGCCTCCCGGAGTGCTAGGATTACAGGCGTGAGCCACCGCGCCCGGACTCGTCAGTGTTTTTGAAATGAGTCTAATGGGAATTGCAATGGGATGGGTAGGATACGGTAACATTTGTTGAATTAGCTCTTTGGGTCTTTGGGTCTTGAAAATTATGTAACCAAGCCTTTTCATTTTGTCAGTGAGCAGGATGATTTTCCAGCAGATTTAAATACCTATCTTGGTCATTTAACTGATATTATTAATAGTGATCAGTCACATGGATAGTATGGACCTTTGAGATGAAGTGATGAAAATGGGACTTTACCTCTCAGGTCTTCCTCCCCAGAACCCATAACCCTTGTCTAATCATGAGAAAAACATCAGACAAGTCCCAGTCGAGGAATTCCACAAAAGACCTGGCCAGTGCTTCTTACAACTGCCTAGGTCATCAAAAACAAGAAAAGCCTGAGGCCCTGGTCCAGCCAAGAGGAGCCTAAGGAGGCAGGGCAGCTAAATGCAATGTGATATTACAGATGGGATCCAGGAACAGAAAAAGAACAATAGGTAAAAATTCAGGAAATCTGAATGAAGTATGGAGTCTAGTTAATAATAATGTATCAATATTGATTCATTAGTTGTGATCAATGTCCCATACTAATGTAAGATGTTAACAATAGGAGAAACTGGATGCAGGGTATATGGGAACTCTGTACTGTCTTCAAAACTTTTCTGTAAATCTAAAATGATTCTATAATTAAAGGTTTATTTTTTAAAAAAAGCGATGCTGAGGTTTTGAGCTTCGGTGAGACTTGGGAAAGAATATCAAAGCTTGGTTGAGAATCAACCAAGAAGTCACTGGCTTTGAGCTTGTATTCCTTAGTCAGGGGATTTGTTTATTTTAATGAAAAAACAGATGCACATGAAGGAACATAGCTGTCAATTTATTTTTCTAATGAGTCGGGCTAGTTTAAGGTTTAATCCTTATCAGTTTATGTCTTTGGGGCATTACTCACATTTTTGAGAAGTAAGCAGTCTTTGTCAAGTAATGCAAGAATCAAAGCTTGTTTTCTGTAATGGAAATTAACTGAACCTGAGGTCCTTTCTTGTACAAACCCATTCAGTTCTTTCCTTTTTTAATATTTTAGTGAATTTTTTAGATGACCAAAAAAAATTATCCTAGCTCTTGGCTTCTACAGTTTTATTCAGTTGTCAGCTAGTTCAGGGTAAAGTGAAGAAAGACAGCTTTTCCTCAGTCTTTTCTTTCTCTGAAGAGGAGAAGGCTAGAGATTACCCAAGTTCATGGTCCTTGAAGATACAGCATGTGCAATTCAGGGAAATGATTTCTGAGTAAAAAGTTGTCCTTTTCATTCATGCAACTTGAACTTCCCTTTGGTAAAACCTTGACTGTGCTGGACAAAACCTTTGCTTTTCTTCTTTCTCTGCAGTGAACCATTTTCGCTAACGCTCTGGAGTAACAACTAATAACTCTCTCCCAGAGGAAATCACTGTCTAGGAAAGGGGCTTAGTCAGTGGGAAAAAAAAAGAAACGTTGCCCTGTTAGTAAATGTCAGCTCAAACAAGCACATTTCCTAAGAGATTTGGAAATGGATGCATCTTTATTTCTCTATATGGTAAAGGGATTATTTCACTCCTTTATGTAACCTGTGTTTTCCCAGTAGGACTGTATTAGAATATGGGAGTTGGTGGATCTGGAGAGAAGGATAGACTATGAAGTATCTATTAGAACTAACTCCTGGAGTACTGAAGAATATAGTTCCCACTTACAGAAACTGAGAAGATATTTGGTCCCTGATTCTCCCTACACTGTTTAAGTTTCTAGGGGAAACATACCTATAGGAATGTTTTTCTTAAGTCTTATTAAGTATAACTCTACTGTTCCCTAAACCTAAGACCTACAGGAGTTTATTTCTTTTACACTTACGTCAGCCTTTAGTCTTTCCCATCATGCTGTCATGTCTTAGCTGGTGAAGCCAAGTTTCAGTTTGTAATCATGAATGCTTATAAGGCAGGAGGCCAAGGCTTCCTAAATTGCTCACTGAGCCTCATTGTAAATTTATATTGAACTCTTAATGGTGGGAGCATTAAAAAATTGGACATTCCGAAAGGTGATCTCATTTCAGAATTTTTTCTCTTCTGTATTCTCTGGGTTAAACCACATTATTAAAAAAAAAAAAATCCTTAGTTAAGCCAGAAGTCTGGAAGTGTAATTGTCATTGAATTTACTTTAATGATAAAAACAGGAAGGAGATGATCATTCATTCAGAAAATGGTTATTGGATATGCTGTGTCCTTAGGCACTCTGCTAAACCTAAAGTTGAATAAGATATGGCTCCTATTCTCAACTCACTTAAAAATTAGAAGAAAAGCCAAAGAAAATAAAATCAAAGGGATATAGCGCCTTTTAGTCTGTGTTATGCCACCTAACAAATTCCCTGAAAATATAACAGCTTAAAACAACAAATACCTATATTCTCACACAGTTTATGAGAGTCAGGAATGTGGGAGCAACTTAGTTGGGTGGTTTGGGTTCATGGTCTCTCGTGCACTCAAGGTGTTGGCCAGGACTGTAGCTATCTGAAGGCAGGACAGGGCAAGAAGATCTGCTTCCAAGCTGTAACAGAGGGCAAGAGTCTACCATTTTTCCTTCTTTGTCAGCAAAGTAATAAACTTCTCTTTCCTTCTCCTTAACCCTTGTTGTTGTTCTTCTGCTGCGGCCTCGAGGACAAGTGCCAAACTTTCAGTAACAAAGCTCCCTCACATGGCTGTTGCTGGAGGTCTCAGTTCCTTCCCATATAGATCTCTTCATATATCTGCTCACAACATAGTACCTGGCCTTCCCCCGAAGCAAATGATCTGAGAGAGAGAAAGACAGGCCAACACAGAGGCTGCAGTGTCTTTTATGACCTAATCTGAGAAGTGCCATATCATCACTTCTGCTATATATTCTATTGGTCACACAGACCAGTCCTGATACAATGTGGGAGGTGCCTATGCAAAGATATGAATATCAGGATAGGGGAATAACTAGGAGAAATCTTGGAGGCTTACTACCACATTCTTCCATCCAAACAGGTGATTTGCTCAGATTTTAAGATTAGCAATGAAGAAGCATGATCACAAATACCCAGATTTTAGCCAACACCATGAGAAGAAAAAGGCAGTAAAATTTGGAGATGGGGTGGTGGACATAGAGGATAAATATGGATAACCCCAAAGAAGCAGGAACTTAAATTTATCTGTCTAGGAGATTTGTTACATAGAAATTCTGAGTTCTAACTGTCTGACATGATTCTGATTTTGCAAAGAAAGGAATTTAAGGTTCCTGATCATATTCCTGTCTGCAGCAGACTAGGAGCAATTCTTTTTCACTAGGGGATCGAGATGCCTTATGAAAATTGAAATGGGAACAGCATGAAAAGCTGTGTTTGAACGAGTCCCTTGTATGGCTCCTATGGTATGGCATCAAAATCAACTGTAGCGAAGTGATTTTTCTTGGTGTGCTACTACATTTAATGCAAGATTTGTTGACAGACAACCTAAGAAAACATTTTTTCAGTGCATTTGCAAAATTATTTCTGATTTGGACTGAAGTGGCACATTCTACTGCATAGTTCTCTTCTTAATGACTATATTATTCCATGTAGTCTATTAAATAGCATTTATTCAATTTGAGAAAATGTACCAGAACCCTGAATGCATTTTTCCTAATGCTCCTACCCCATCTTTACTTCAGACATGTCACAGATGCCTAAGCAGATTCAACCCTTACCTCCCCTTTTCTCCTGAATGGTTGTTTTTGAAGCAGCGGTTGAGAGCTGTAAACATCTAAAGCAGGTTGTCTCTCCTGGCCTTTCCCTGCTTTAACCTGAAAAGAACCTTGGAAGTATAAAGAGAATAATAGCTAGAGGGAGAGAAAGAGTAAGTTACATTGATATTACCTTCTAGTCCTGTACTTATGCTCAGCCTGACTTCCAATCTTAGCTTAACACAGGACTAGGTCTGTGGGAAAAGGCCAGATATAGGACATGATATGAAATGAGATATTTGGCAAATCATGCATGGGTGTCACAGAGATAGTGAGTGGTGCTGAAAACAAGCTTCTTACCATTGTGTGTGCGCTTAGATAGGTCTTTTTGGACTAAATATGATTAAAATATTCCACTTTAAATTTGCTATTTTAGATGCAGATGTTATTGGTAAAATGCACTAATTATAGGGAATCGCCAGGAAAACTTGGCCTTAGAGATTTAAAATAATTTTTCTCATATTTCTTATTCTGAGAACAAAGAGAAAATCTACTTGACAACAATGGAACTAATTGAGATTTTGCAAAAGAAGAAAAAGTAAGGGCTGGTTCTAGGCTTTTAGCAAGGTATTTAGTACAGTATCTAGGCCTGAATTTCTTCACCTGCAAAATGATGCAAATCTAGTTGATTTATCAGGTTTTTCTTAGCTCATTTTAATCAAAAAACTTGTACTGTCTGACTTTCTTTTGAATATATGTGTAATTTTTAATTCACCAATTGTATGATAAAAATGATGTTCTTATAAAATAAATACCAATGATCAATAATGAAAAAAACTTTTTTCTTATAAAGTGAATTTCAAGATTACTTTTGTACGTATATTTTAAAATGTGTTTGTAAGGGTGGGAAGGTCCATGGCTCCCGTGTATTGATCATGAAAGGCATGTGTCTGAGAAATTAAAGCAAGTAATCTTTTCAGAGATCAAATCTTTCCCTAGATGTGTTGTTCTCTGTGATACACAGTTAACCGTTTACACTGTTTACTCTTTAAGTTAAGAATATTTTCAGCTACAAGTAACAGAAATGCCAAATACTGTTGGTTTAAAAAAAAATGAGCAGTTAATTATCCCACATCACAAAAAGCTTGGAGATAAGTACTTCCAGCTTTGTTCAGCTGTTCCACAATGCTGAGATTCTGGATTGGCGTCTATCTGATTCTCTGGGCCTTTCCATTAAGATCATGAGATGGCTGTCCCAAATCCAAGTAACGCATCTCTATGCAACAGTCCTTTACCAAACATGGGTAAATATGATGCAATTACCACTGTTGAACAATATCAATTATGATTCATTATTCTTGTATTCAAGTCTATTTTACTCTGTAAAATCTGGCCCTAGAATGTATCTTCCCAGCCTTATTCCAATTACCTTTCTACTAGATTCCTCTACTACAGCCAAACTATGTTCTGCTATTCTCTGAAAAATATATATTTTTAATTTTGCACCATTCTTTTTCCCATCCTTGTACATCACCTTCGTTAGTTAAAATCCTATCCAAACATTACTAAGGTTCATCTGAAGTTCTTCTCTTTAATCTTCTCTGACCACTCCAGCTAGAAGGAATTTGCTCTTTCCTTTGAATTCCTATATTAGTTTATATTTTATGTTTGTGTAAAAGCATTTGATAGAATGATTTATGTCCATATTCCATTAGGTTAAAAAAGACAAGAATGATCATGTCCATTTTACAGATGGAGAACAGGTTCAAAAGGGGTGAGTTACTTTCCCATGGCATCATGACATCCAACGTTAGATTCAGGACCTGCATGAGTTGGGGATAACGAGCTTTTGCAAAAAACGGTCTCCAAAATAGTGTGGACTTAAGAATATAAATGCTTATTTCTCTCTCAGGTAACAGTCCAATGTGAATGCTCTAGGTTGACAGGTATCTCTGATCCTCACAGTTATTTATGAGATCCAAGCTGACAGTAGTTTTGCTGTCTTCAACACATGATTTCCAAGACCTCATTGACCTTGGACATTCCAGCCAAGAAAAAGGGTAAAGAGCAAAGTTCAGGTCAAGATATTTTCTCTTGAGTAAGTGAAGTGGAAGTTATATTTTTGCTCATAATTCATTGATGAGAGCTTAGTCATGTTGCTCACCCAGCTGCTAGACTGGGAACTGTAGTCTAGCCTTGGGTCCAGGAAACAAGGAGAACAGATTTAGATGGACAAGTAGCAGTGTCTGCCACAGACCTGGAATATAGATCTTATGCTTCCAAGTCTAGTGGCCTTTCTCCTAATGATGCTTTATCTTTTAAATTTCTGCTAAAGACAAAGTGGGATTGCGAAGAATACTGGGTCTAGGAGTTCATCTAGTTCAGCTTCTCCAGAGATCTAGAAAAGGTACTTAATCTCCTGACCTTAGTCTTCTCCTTTATGAAATAAAGATATTAGATTCCCAAATCTAATCAAGTCCAGGCATACTTCAGTGATATTGCTAGTTTGATTCCAGACTGCCACAAAGAGCAGATATTGCAAGTGAATCACACAATTTTTTTGGTTTTTCAGTTCATAAAAATTATTTTACATTACTGTAGTCTATTAAGTGTGCAATAGCATTATGTCTAAAAAAAACAATGTCCATACCTTAATTTAAAAATATTGCCAAAAAATGCTAACAATCATCTGAGCCTTCACCAAGTCATAACCTTTGTGCTAGTGGAGAGTTTTGCTTCAATTTTGATGACTGCTGACTGATCAGGTGATGGTTGCTGAAGGTTGGGGTAGTTGTGGCAAGTTCTTAAAATAAAACAATAAAAGAACTTTGCTGCATTGATTGGCTCTTCCTTTTAAGAAGGAGTTCTATGTAGCATGCAATGCTGTTGGATAGCACTTTATCCACAGTGGAACTTCCTTCAAAATCTGAGTCAATCCTCTCAAACCCTGCTGTTGCTTTATCAACTAAGTTTATGTAGTAATCTAAATCCTTTGTTGTCATTTCAACAGTGTTCACAACATCTTCACCAGGAGTAGATTCCATCTCAAGAAACCACCTTCTTTGCTCATCTGCGAGAAGCAACTCCTCATTCATTCAGGTTTTATCAGGCGATTGCAGCAATTCAGTCACCTCTTTCGGCTCTGCTTCTAGTTCTATTTCCCTTGCTATTGTCTGCAGTTACTTCCTCCACTGAAATCTTGAATCTCTCAAAGTCACCCATGAGGATCGGAATCAACTTCTTCCACACTCCTCCTAATGTTATTTTGATCTCTTCTCATGAAACACAAATATTCTTAATGGCATCTAGAATAGTGAATAATTTCCAGAACATTTTCAATTTACTTTGCCCCAGTCTATCTATAGCAGCTGTATCCTTACAAAATATAGTTCTTAAATAGTAAGACTTGAAAGTTAAAATTACTCCTTGATCCACAGACTGCAGAATAATGGATGTTGTATTAGCAGACATGAAAACAACATTTATCTCCTTGTACATCTCCATCAGAGCTTTTGGGTGCCCAGATAGATGCATTGTCAATGACCAGTAATATTTTGAAAGGAATCTTTTTTTCTGAGCAGGAAGTCTCAATGGTGGGCTTAATAAATTCGGTAAAACCATGCTGTAAACAGATGTATGGTCATCCATGCTTCACTGTTCCATTGATAAAGCACAAGCAGAGTAGTGTTAGCATAATTCTTGAGGGCCCTAGGATTTCGAGAATGTTCAGTGAACATTGGCTTCAGTTTGAAGTCACCAGCTGCATTAGTCCCTAACAAGAGAGTCAATGTATCCTTGGAAGCTTTGAAGCCAGGCATTGACTTTTCCTTTCTAGCTATGAAAATCCTACATGGGATCTTCTTCCAACAGAAGACTGTTTTATCTCCATGGAAAATCTGTCTGTTGTTTAGTGTAGCCACCTTCATCAATGATCTTACCTAGATCTTCTGGATAACTTGCTGCACCTTCTCCATCAGCACTTGCTGCTTCATCTTGCACTTTTATGTTGTGATGACGGCTTCTTTTCTTAAACCTCATGAAGCAACCTCTGCTAGCTTCCAACTTTTCTTCTGCAGCTTCCTCACCTCTCTCAGCTTCCGTAGAATTGAAAAGAGCTAGGGCCTTGCTCTGGGTTAGGTTTTGGCGTAAGGGAATGGTATGACTGGTTTGATCTTCCATCCAGACCGCTCAGACTTTCTCCATATCAGCAAGAAGGCTGTTTTCTTTTCATTTGTTCAGTGTTCATTGGAGTAGTACTTTTAATTTCCTTCAAGAACTTTTCCTCTGCATTCCCAATAGCCCATTCCTTTGTGTTCAGCACAAGAGGCCTAGCTCTTGGCCTGTCTTGGCTTCCGACATGCCTTCCTCTGAAAGCTTAGTCATTTTTAGCTTTTGATTTCAAGTGAGAGACATGCAACTCTTCCTTTCACTTGAACACCTAAGAGGCCATTTGTGGGATTATTAATTGGCCTAATAGCAATAATTGCAATAATTTTTTTTTGTCTCAGGGAATAGGAAGGCCCAAAGAGAAGGGAGAGAGTGAGGAATGGTCAGTTGGTGGAGCAGTTAGAACATACATTTATCATTTGCTGTCTTATATAGGTGTGGTTCATGGTGCCCCAAAACAGTAACAAGAGTACCATCAAAGATCACTGATCACAGATCACCATAATAGATATAATAATAATGGAAAAATTTGAAATATTGCTAGGATTACCAACATGTGACACAGAGACACAAAGAGAACACATGCTTTTGGGAAGATGGTGCCAATAGACTTGCTGGATGCAGGATTGCCACAGACCTTCAGAAGATATTGTAAGAAGTAGAATATCTGTGAGGTGCAATAAAACAAGGTATGCCTGTACTAAAATGTGGAGTTTGCCACTTATGATACATTCATTCAATAGATGATCTTGGGGTTCCCAAAATGTGCAAAAGTAAAGTGTTAGACACTATATATTTTCTCTGTTGGGTAATTATTAATATATTTCTGTCTAGACATTGTATGTCATTAAATATTACCTGGCTGACTCCAATGACTCTCTAAGAAATCAGACTGGGATTTGATGATATTGGCACAAAGCACACATGTAGTTTCACTGATACAGCCAACTTTCTGTTATTTACTTATGAATTTTTCAGACCTTCTTTTAGTATTAGCTAAAATTAAGTTATTGGATTATTGCGGCTCTATTCATGATTGTTCCCTGTATTATTTCATGTAGAAGTTTGTGTGTTTCTATTAGTTTTACTTTTTCAATGTATTTGTTCGCTCCATGAGGGCAGCAGGCACTTTTTAGTGTTTCTTTGGTGTTAACCCCACATGTACTAGCACAGAGCTAAGCATATGGCAGGTCACTCAATACACTTTTTTTTCAAATCAAATTATTTGTTATACGTACTCTTTTTTTTTTTTTTTTTTTTTGAGACAGGGTCTTGCTCTGTGGCCCAGGCTAGTGGCATCATTGTAACTTACTGTAACCTCAGACTCCTGGGCTCAAGTGATCCTCCTGCATTAGCCTCAGCCTCCCGAGTAGCTAGGGCTACAAGCATGCATCACCACACCTAGATAATTTTTAAATTTTTTGTAGAGACAGGGTGTCATTATGTTGTTCAGGCTTGTCACAAACTACTGGGCCCAGCTGATCCTTCCACCTTGGCCTCCCCAAGTGCTGGGATTATAGGCCTGACCTGAACTCACTTTTTTTCTATATGGATTCAACTTTTGAGATCATATTCCATTATATTTAGTTCATTTCCAATTTGTATTACTTATCATTGCCTTTTTTTTTTCCTCCTATGATAAGGCCAGAAAGGAGGGAAGTCTGGTGGAGGTCTTTATCCTTGCGGCACGTGAATCTCTAAGTGAATTATGACAAATTAAACAATATAGAAGAAGGAATCCCTTAGTACTCCCCAGCCACTCACATCCCATTTTTAAAACTCTGAACAGCAGTTTTCTTTTATAGACACAAAGAAATAGCACAGCAGACATTTTCCACTTCCCCGGTGGCTGACCTTTAGGGAGCGGCAGATCAGACATGTTCTGTTTCGTTGCATTGATCGTACGGTTCCTAAACTCCCACCACTGTGATCTAGGCATGCTATGCGCTATGGTGCTTCAAGCATGCAACAAAACATGCAAAATGTTATGATTTGTTGCCATGCTGACAGTGTCAACTTAACTACAGCTGACAAACAGTTTTTAAATAGAACATGTCAGTTCATTATAGTATTTTCCATCTGTGTTTTTTTTCTCTTTCCCACACTTAACACCGAACATTTGAAGAATGTTGCCACAAAGGTTTAGTTTACACTTTTAGTCACTTACATTAATGACTTGCTAAAAATTATATTTTGAAAACAAGCAAAACAATAAACAGTGATTTTTTTTTAAGAAGGAGACCCTTTTCTTACTCAAGAAGGCAATGCTCATAACCATTTTTGTTGTTTAGTTTTCATTGCTTAGCTATCTTCTTTCTCTTTTTGCTTTATTCAGTTTCTGACTTGATATTGCCACTGAAACTAGCTCTTCCCTCCCACTCTGAGCAAAATCCCTATTGCTGAGAGGTAGAGGTTTGCCACATGAGGTACAGGCCAGCACAAACTGTGCCCTGACACTGTGATGTCTAGAATATTGACCATCATAACCACTCACCTCGCAGCCTTTGACATTTTGCTGATAGTGCAAGCTGCATTTATATTCGTGTACCCTGCTCAGATGCATTGCTTCGCCTCCTCCTGCTACTAACTGAGGAAAGAGACTGACATTGCCCATTACTAACTTTTAATGCCAAAACCACATTAAGTGCCTTAATTGTGTTTTAAATGATGCCTTGGGTCTGTATGCGCTTGTAATGAAAATAGACAGTGACAATGTAAGTCTTAAAAGTCTGTTCCTGTGATGGTTCAATCTCGCTAGCTTTTGTGTCACTACCGATTTTTAAATTCTAAAGAAATTCGATTTTTTTTTTTTAAAGTCTTGTTAATACGTTACTTTTCATTCTGGACACTGAGGGTATTCCTTGCTGTTTTCGTAGTTTTAGGCTTTGGCTGCAAATGTTTGGACATCAGCTCAGAACATCATCTCAGAGGGAACATTTTGCAAGTGTTATCTTCTTGTTCACAGGAATCCGAGGTGGACCTAGTGGAGAATTGTTTAGTGATGGAAACTGAAATAGCAATAAAAAGAGGGATGGCCAAATTATGTAAAATCAGAGTGCATGAATAATTCAGTGCTTGCTTGAGTGTGATTTTTATTTTTATTGTTAAATAATACTAGCATTTCCATGAACTAATAACACGGAGACTAACCAACTGGTAAGCTTTTTGTTGAAGGTTTGGGGCATCAGGGAGGAGGAAGGAAGAAAGGAAACTAAGGCCAAGTAATCATCTTTTTAAAATGGAGTGTGCTCAGTAAAACATTGATACAAGCATCTGTTTTATAATTCCTTAACTGTGTTGAAGATAAGTAAATTAAGCCATAGAGAAATTCATCAGTACTTCTTTGTTTTTAGATCATCTGGAATGACCGTAATGTTTTATGAACCCCTGTCTGTTGAACCTTAGAATTTGAATCTAGTATTTTATATATACTTTTATCATACATTCTAAAATAAGCCCTGTGTGTATGTTCCTGTGGTCATAGAAATAAAATATATAAGGATATATTTTACTATGACTCATGAGATATAACTTAGATATAGAGTTACTGTGGAGTAGAACGAAGGCCTCGGCAAAGAGCAAAATAAGTTCTTTGGATTAAAATAAAATCCAAAGCAAAAGTATTCTTATCTTAACAGAGAAAAATCTTGACTACAATTAACTATATCATCATGGATATTTTAAACAGGTTAGGAGAGGAATGGAAAATGAACAAATGATGTCAGATTATTGAAGAAACTCTAAACATTGGAGAGAAAAAAATAAGATATTATGAAAAAGAAGCTCTTGGAGGCATATTATGGGATGTTAGGAACTTTTAGCTGGTATAATAAATAGACATTGCTTTTAATGGCCTTGCTTAATCAAATGAAATTGTAATTAGCTCAGGAAGAACTGCATTAACTAAGAGATCAAGAAACAAAAGCAAAGAGGCATGGTGGAAAATAAGTACATGATACCCAAATGATGGTGGAATAATTCAGGATTGCAGAAAAATGTAAGTTAATAGGATTTTAAAACCCTAACTCTACTCTTTTTTATAATAATTCTTTGAGAGAGGGAGAAAAAGATTTTATAAACTAATAATGGGAAATGTTTTGGTCTGAATCTAGACTAGAAAACATCAGGAGAGTCAGGGCAAAGCTTAGGCAGGAGTCCTCTGGGACTTTCAGAGTTTCTTTAGAATGCAATTTTGGGCTGGGCACAGTGGTTTATGCCTGTAATCTTGGTACTTTCAGAGGCCAATGGGGGAGGATCATTTGAGGATAGGAGTTCTAGATCAGCCTGGACAATGCAGCCAGACTCCGCCTCTACAAAACATTTTAAAAATTAGCTGGGAGTGGTGGTGTGTGCCTGTAGGTCCCAGCTAATCAAGAGGTGGAAGCAGGAGAATCACTTGAGTTCAGGAGTTCGAGATTGCAGTGAGCTGTGATCATGCCACTGGACTCCAGCCTGGGTGACAGAGGGAGACCTTTTCTTTAAAAAAAAAAAAATGTAGTTTCGTCTCCCTAGACAATACCACAGTACTGTTGAGATCCTGGAAGGGGATATAGGAGGACTTGGATCCCATTAGAAATTTGTAACCAGCTGAGGAGGGAGAAGATTAACCGAGGTTGGGAAACTGTGAATACATAAGCAATTAGTCTTTCGGGATGAAATGTGTTAATGGATACACAACAGACACTAAAGGTAGGATCGGGGAATGCGATTTCCTGTGAGGTAAAATAATTTAAGCAATTTTTTATTTTAATTAAAGATTAATGATGAAGAAATTGGGCCTGTAAAAGACAATTTCTTGAAGGAGCTCAATGCTGTAAGGCAGATTGTGCTATTGCTAAGTACATTAATACTAGTAATTATGGAGCTAATAAAGTAGCATAGCTTTCACAAACACCCTCATATGCATGGTAGTTAAAATTAGCCCCGTTCCTCAGACATAGCCACTCTGTAGAGGGTCACTCTTGGTAAATGTATTTTTCTAAGGGAATAGAGATTGAGGGCATTCATAATGTAATTGAGACACATGAACAGGCAAACCAAGGAAATAAATTCTAAGTTCTCCACCAGGAGATATATGAGAATCACCTGAGAAGCATTTTCAAACTCCAAGGCCCATCCCCCCACCCTCTCAAACTCCAGCTACCCCGTGAGGTTCTCACATGCCCCCTGACTATTCTTAGGAGGAATATAAAGTTGGAGTTATTTCATTCCTTCTTTATCTTTCTAATAACGATACATGAGATTATTTATAATGAACAGAGGGCATCCAAGTAGGGTTTTTCTTTTATGAGAAGAAGAAATATAGAAGGAGAAACTATTTCCCCAAATTTCTCATTGATTCAAAAGATTGAATACCTATTCAAACTGACAAGGGTTATTTTTTATTTTCAGTCACACATTTCCTGTCACCTTCTCTGGCATGCTTGTTTTATTTGTTTGTAAGGTGGAAAATGACTGCTGGAAAGCTGTTTTTGTCTAGATCCCGTAATTTAGAAAAAGGAATAAAATGGAGATCTCAGACTCACACTGGGCTGTCATTAGTGGAGATCATTAGCCCTGTTCTGAACGATTGACAAAATGTTACAACGTTCTTGAGAGCAGAACTTGTATTCTTTTAAATAAAGAACTAGTTAATTGGAGCCTCTTTCTAATGAAAATGACCTAATTCTGCTGCTAAGTGCTAACTTGGAAAAAAAAAGACAGCTAAAAGGTAGTTTAGTTTACAAAAATGCATATTGATTCACATAAATCAATAAGTTAGAACATGATTGAGGCTTGAATTCCTCTGGAGTTCTAAAATGCCCTCTATCTTCCCTGTGCAATAGCAGAAGATGTTTGCCTGCATTTTGATAACCAATATGGAAATTAGATATTAATATATACAGGAAAAGACAGAGACAGAGAGAAAATACTTAACACCCCAAGAAGGAAGGAGTCCTGCCATTACTCACAAGTGGCAATGCCCTGAGTGACTTACTCAGTCATCCTATAACAAGTGCAAATCTGTCCCTCAGACCAAAAAGAAAAGGGATTTAAAGGGCAGATCTACCGGCTCTATTGTGTTTAAGTGCTCTGTGTTTTGCTTAAAAGCCACAAGGCCTTTGTAATCGGTCTGTAACTATTTACTCTCACAAGCCTTGCAAATAACAGAAAGAAATGTGAAATCAGTTTCTTTTTTTTAATCTCCAAGAAATAGTGTGTCATAATTACTTTGGAAATGGAGGCCTAGCTTTTTAAAAAGCTTATTAGGCATCACTTTCTAAAAATTTTCCGTTTGTCAGCTGAAGTGACAGCAAGGCCAGGTGACCCCAAATGAGACTTATTGACCTTCAGACTTTTCAGTCAGAGGCTTGTCACCTTGAAATCACCGGCATTTGCACACGGCTTGTCTCTATACCACTGTGTGGGACATAAATATGAATCTGGCCAATCTGGCTCCCACTTTGCACACTAACAATTCCTCGGAATTGTCTGGAAATGAGTTAAAGAGTTAGGCTTGCCACTCCCCTGTGGTTTCTGTCTTACCTGATTACATGCTTGACTTTATGAGGTAACCGCACAAGGAGACAGAAGCAAAGAGGGGGCTATTTGCACGTGCAAAGGTGATCTCTTCTGCACTAGGGCACCAGAGCTGGTATGTATTATACATTGGCTGACTTCTTTTTGCTTGCTTTAATTAGTCCACTAAGATATAAGCTCTTTTGAGCAGTGACAATATGTTTGGTTTAGTGATTGGAGTGCAGAAGGCATTGAATAAATGTTGACTGACTTGTTGATGGACCCCTTCTGCATATGCTCACTCGGTTAAATCCATTGTTGGACGTTGAGAAATAAGAAGAATTTGAAGGCTATTTCGAGGAGATTGCAAATATGATATTTATTATCTACTATTGTCACTACTGCTCTTAAGAAATACCTGATTCTCTGTGGTCTTACTCTCCAGCAAAGATTCAAAGTGAGAGATTTGTTGTTGTTGTTGCTGTTGTTCAGGGATACATCTCTAGTGCTTATCACAGTGTCTGTCACATAATAGGTACTCAGTAAATATTTGTTGAATGAAAGAATAAGCATGCTATATAAATAGTGGAGAAATTAAAATAGTAATCTACTATCTTCTATGTACTTATTACCCACCAACCAGATTTATTTCGTATTTGTTTTTGAGAAGACAGTAATCTGGTTTATTATTTTCAATTTGGGTTAAAAAATAAGTGCTTAGGTCACTGTTTTAGACTACATCACAAAATTATTTATTTCGAAATTTACTGGTTGAATTTAGTGCTGAAGTATTAATAGAAAGGTACAGGATCCATATACGTTGTTGATAAACGAACAATCTTAGAGTCACGATACTCAGTTCTGTGTCATGAACATATAAAACTTTGTTTTGCTGAATATATTCTCAGCTTTTGTGCTGGAACCACAATGCAGAGGGGACATACGGCACCTGGGAAAGAACGTAGATCTGGGAACTTGGTTCTATTCACTGCCTTGTCACTAACTAGCTGTGGGACGTCGAAAATTCCTTCTCCTCCCTGGACTCTGTTTTCTCTTCTATGGAAACCCAGTCCCACTATGTGATTTGTTATATTATAGAGATAATATGGATTAGAGGAGAATAATCTGGAATCAAAGGCACAGAGCCCCAGATCTCCCTCCTCTCTAATTTTCTCTTTGATAATAGGAAGCTAATGACAGTAACAGACCCACAGAGTTTCTGTGACAATTAAAGAGATCGTTTATGCACAGCCTCTGATTTTGTAAGCGTTTAGTAAATTTCAACAGTTATTAGTTCTTATTCTATATGTAAATATTTATGACTCGATGAGAAATTGTCCCAACCTATCAATAACTCAACTTAAAAAATGTCCAGGCATTTCCAGGGTCCATCCTGATAACTTCTGTCAGGTAAAGAGAAGAATTGCTGGATTTTCCATTTCAAATCTTATACACGGAGCATTTTCAATTTTGAAAATGTCAGCGCTTTGACAGTACTCCTTTAAAAGCAGCTTTGTTGTTTTTAAATTACATTTGTTAAGCTTGGAATCTATAATGTGAATGATAGGCCCTGGTGGTATTTATATAAAAATTAAAACTGTCAAGTTGTATTAAGGTATAACCATTGGCTGTGGCATATGAGCCACAATTTCATTGCATGAGTCCTCTTGATACAGTTTTTTTTTTTTTTTTTTGGCTGTAGATCTCAGCCATGGAAACATGCACATGGCCTTTTTTTAAATTCCTCAATGAATTTATGTAGAAGAAGACAGGGCAGAGGAAACTAACATGCACCTATGGTAGGTGCATATAACATGTTGGATGCTAGTCACTTTACATATGGCATCTCATGTGATCTTTAACATTAATCCAATGGTGCATTATCATGCCCTTTGTACAGATGAAGGTACTGAGTCTTAGAGTTATGCCAGTGGTCCAAGGTCATTCCCCAAATACTGAATGCTAATTTTTCATTATGTTCTTCTAATACCTACTTCCATGAATCTTACCTCCCCCTTTTCTGATCTCAAAGGTATTTCTAATTACCTTAACATCTGTGGCTAAATTTTTAGGAAGATGTGTTAAAATAATTTTAAATCCATTATGATTCAAAAAGTAAGACTGAAGATGAGCAAATGGCATGTACCTGTAATCCCAGTTACTTAGGAGGCTGAGGCAGGAGGATCATTTGAGTCCAGGAGTTTGAGATCAGCCTGGGCAACACAGTGAGACACTATTGTCAAAAAAAAAAAAGGAAGACTGTAACCAATTAGTATTTTTTTAAAAATAGTGGAAGCTTCTCTAAGGTGGACTGGATAAGCATATTGCCCTAGTAGCTTGTATATATTTAGTTTAAAAGTTTAAGCCTCCACATAGTAACAAAGATACAAAAAAAAAATTTGAGTAACCACTAAAGAATGGATTTTCTTCACAGTTCAGGTTTGTATTCTGCCATTATTTTGGCATTGCCATGTCGGAGTTGAGTGGAGTGACTTTGAGGAGAAAGCCCATAGATTCACAGATGAACTAAGCTACTTCACTGTGTCCCTCTAAGAACCTATTGCTGCAGATAGGTTTGTGTTCAAAAGCTTAGTTTCTCTCTCAACTCTAGTGTTGTTTATCAGGTTCTAGTAATGAACCTCATTTCTTAGTATTTCCTCCTTTCAGAACAATGAAATTAGATATTTCTTCCTTGTAGGTTTAATCGCAACTGGATATCCTTCAAAGCAGAGGAAGATTTATTATTTCTAATCAAGTAGTAAAATTTTTCAATAGGTATACTACACATTTCAGTGAGCAGTAAGGTTCCTCCTGTATGTCTATAGTCTGTTGGGGCCCTCTGAGCACTCCCTGGTTGCTGGGAGCCCAGCCTCTGACCTCTGGGGTGAGCCAAGAAAGGTAATTAGTGACCACTTCTCTACTGCCAGGTATCTATAGAACCTGACAGTCAGGGCCTGACACAACACCTATGTAGTGGACACGGTGGTGTGCTTCCTAGATCTACTTCCAGAACCAAGAAATTCGTTTGCACAGCTGCCAAAAGTGATGGGTCACAGTTGAGTCCCTCTCTAGGAATTACTGCTTTCCAGAGAAAGATGCCTCTCCCAGAGCTCCAATGAGTGGTCTGTGTAGACATATAAAGGACCAGCTCTCTTGCCTCAAATAGGGGCAATTCTGAAGGTCCGTTTGAGCTTGCAAGCTTCGGGTGGCATCCACAGCACTGCCCTTAAACTGCTCCCGGTGCCCACCTGTGCTTCCACCAGCACTCTGTTCTTAGGAGCACTCTCCGTGATAGCTCGCCCCCTGTCCCCGCCCCACAAATCTCAGAGTCCGTTTCCCAAGAAGGCAACCTATTACAATCTCCAACAAGTTTCTCTGTTTGGTCAGTTTTATAATTTCCTCAGATCTGAGACCAAGTACCCAAAATGGCTTGTAGATACTTACTCGTTAATTAATCTGAGCATACTTCTCTTCTGATAATTACTTTGCAGTGACAGGTATCAGGCAGCTGAAGGCAGCTATTGTTGGAATTTAAGGCAACAGGCAATGCTAGGCTTGACTGTTGGTAGCAGCCTTGGTCATACACATAGTCAGCATGGGAGGGATAATTGAATAGAGAGTACATGCATCATTCCACCTGAGAGATGTAAATTGGACAATGTATCAGCTTTTCAGGGAAACATTACTATCTGGATGTTCAGAATAATAAATGCCAAATTGTGAGTGTGTGTGGTGGTGTGGGTGGGGTCTATTTAAAGTACAAAGAACCAGCTCTCCTGGGGGACAGACAGAGAGAATGTGAATTATTTATAATAAGACTATTACATTGTGTTAGATGTTAGGACTATAGAAGCGAATAAGACAAGATCCCCATTTTAAAGATTGGGAAACTGAGTCTCCATGAATATCCAATAGGAATGTAATTATTCAGTGATAGAGTTGAAATTCAGACTTAGATTTGACTCCAGCACTGTGATTCTTTACACAGGCCCTTGTTGATTCTAATCAGTTGTTTCCAGTGGTCTGTGACATATGACAAAGAAAACCCTCTTTGACAAACAGAACGAGTAGAATGAAAGCTGAACTAGCACTCTGGACGTTCGTTTTGAAATTGTAAATATTTGTGGGAACTCTTTCTTAGCTCTTTTGAAAGAGTCTTCCTGTTGCGCTGGCTGACCTCTGGCCATCGAGTAATGGCATTTGCTGCTGGACGGAACTCTAGCATTACCTCAGAATGCTGTCTCTTGCTGACTTAAATCCTGGATCCTCACTACTGGAGGAGTATATCTCTAGTGCTTTATCTTCTGTTATCCCGTAATATACAGTGCATTTTATTTATGTTAGTCATCTTTCACACAGAACTGTCACGAAATACGTCGCTGCTGATTACAGCCTGTGTAGGCAGGCTACCCTGGTGAATTATGCCCCTTGCATGGATCATGCCAGTAGTACCTGGCTGGGAAGAGAGGAGGATAAATCCCAATCAGTGATGGATGCACTTCAGAAGATTGAGAGGGGCCTGGGTGTGGAGCCAGACCTGCAGATAAAAATGCCTAGAAGTGGCTCCTTCTGTCTCCTAACCTCTTAGGTCCTCATTCTCCGGCTTAGAACACGCTGTACCCGATGTGTGCATGTGTGGGGCCCCTCCTAGTGTGGCCTTCTGGACTGTCCTTGAGTGCATCACCACTTTCTTCTTTAACTTTATCAGGATTTGGGGTTCTTGAGATTTGTCCCCATCTCTTACGCTATCTTTTTTGGAAGTCATGGAATACTCCTTTACCTCCTAAACTCTGTAAAATCCCTTACTACCAATGCATTTGAAGGGGGTTCTATCGAATAGTCTCTATGCTAACAGATTGGATATTTGAATAGACACTGACCTTTAGAAATGACCATTCAGCACTTATTTATTCTGTAATAAACTATCCTAAAAACTGTGCTAGGGTTACACAACGATGAATGAGACATAGTCCCAAGTCTCAAAGAGTATGAAGTCCAGTGAAAGGATGCAGACCCAGGAACAGTGCAGTAAGTGCTAGTACAGGGACAGGCCCAGGATCCTTGGGAGTCACCTGAGGTGCATCTAGGGGAAAATCCTGAAGGACACTAGGATTAGTCAGGGCAAATTTGTGTTGGGGGTGGCATGGGAAGTAGTTGCCGTATTGTGCAAAGGACACAGTATTATTGGAGAATTACAAGCCACTGATTATGGTTATTATGGTTTGTTATTAGTAAGGTTGGTAGGGAAGGGAGAGGTGATAGTGAGAAAAGATTCTAAATGTAAGCTCAGGCTGGGTCAAAAAGGACCTTATAAAACATGTTGAGCAGTTTGCCCTTAATGTAAAAGCAACAGGGAGCTGTTACAGGGATTTGCATAGAGGAATGATGAGAAGAGCTACCTGTTTGCTTTAAAATGATCATTCTGGCTTCCTTGGAGCAAATCAAGGTGAGCTTAGAAGTTGGAAATCATTTATGGGGCCTTTTGCAGTGGTGTTGGTGAGAGGCAAGAGTAGCCTCAATTAAGACAGTGGCAATGGGTGAAGAGATGAGGGATAAATTAGGGGTGATACTACTAAAAAAAAGTGATATTTTATTTATGTAGAAAAGACCATGGCATCAGGGTTGAGCAATTGGGGATAGAGTAGTGTGGTTCACAAGCATGAGGAATGTGGGAAGAGAAACAGTTATGGCGAGGGAGTGATAACATTTGAAGTTGAGGTGCTTATTGAACAGTCAAGTGACATTGTCCATTAGGCCACTGGTTACATGTGGCAGCGCTCATGAGCTAGAGACCAAGACCATGGGGATAACTGAAGTGATGGGGTGGATGAATCCACATAGAGACAGTGGGAAGACCAAGAAGAGGCTGATCTTCGAACCCAGGGAACACCCTTGTTACACAATGTAGATGGACTACAGATAACAGAAGGCAAATGGCAAACTGGAAATAGGGCAGTATTTCTATGTCCTCATTTTTACAAAAGTACACATAACATTTTCAACAACAATTGCAAGCTAAGAAAAGAAATCATTCACTGTCCTACTCCCTTAATTAATTGTTTCTGCCTTCCTTTTTAGAGCCTGTTTGTTATACAGTCTCAGTTTTCACAGGCTTGTAATCAGAATGTGGATTTAGTTCTGCATTCAAGCCCTTTTCATTAATATATCATAAGCATTTCTCGTGTTACTTCAGAGTCTTTATTTATGAACAATGGCTTTGAAACATGACAGTACCTTTAGGAAAGAACACAGTACTCTATCTGAAGGGGGAGAAAAAGAGACAGATCTGGAGGGTCAAGCAACAAAGATTTTCATTCATAAAGCGAGAGCGTAATATGATGGTAGCGCAGCATGACTGATGTGCGGAGGAGACTTAAGTTTAGAATTTCATGTTGCTTTTGCAATTCATAACCTCCAACCGCACTGTGTAATGGAATATCATGTGATTTCACATCCGTGACATGAGCAGCACTCTGATGCGAGCTAAACTGTGGCCCCTGCCACAGACTTTTGGCATGGGGTAAATCATCGTCTTGAAAGGAAACTAAATGTTTTCTCGTGCTTCGCTACACCCTCGGTTCCAAAACACAGAGGGCTAGGAGGCAGAGAGAGCAACCGAAACACCACTTCTATTGCCTCTGAGAGCAAATTCTGACCAAGCTCTTTAAAGAAGAACAGAGGCTAAACACACTGGTCCTGATGTCAAAAAGTCTATGTTTGGGTTCATATCTTGACTCTACTGTTCCTAAGCCATGGGGCCTTTATGGCTGTGAATCTTTGAATTGTGATTACAAAATTGTTATGAAGACTAAATGGAATACTATATAAACAACAGATCACACTTAAAATGTTATTAAAAATAGTTACTGTTTCATTATTTTTATTATTATAATCGTCTAGTACTTATGCATAAAATCCCTGTAGTACTTTGGCGTATCATGACTGGAGTGTTATCTATGATGGGGAACGTGTCAGAGGCCGTACTTCCTGATGCATAAAGACCTTCTCATGTCTAAAAGTGCATGATCCTATTAATACCTTTTACTCCCCACTGTTCATCTTATCTTTTTTAGGCTCAAAACAAGCTGATCTGCAGCAGCTTTCTTAAAGAGATCCAAGTCTGACTATTTTCCCTTATGTGAAAGATAGCTCTATCCTTTTTCTCCATGAAATACCTTAGAGACCACATGTTGGAGATTTGTGAATGTTTTTCTATCTTTTGGATATTTATTGAAGTCCTGATACCTTCTTTTTTCTTTTCATCCCTCTGATTAGATCTATCTAATACCATTTATACAAAGACATTTTCATAGTGGACTACAATTAACAATTTTTTCAAAAGCAGGGAGATCTCTAAGGTGTTCAGTAATCTTCCGTGAGATCAGTGGTGCAGAAATAATTTCCCGAAGTAAGATACTATATCTACGTCAAGGCAGTCCATGGAGTAAATAAAACTATATGTTGCTTAAATCGGATCATTGCATTTTTGGTAGAAGTTTTAAACACAAAACAAGCTATATCTATGTGCAAAACTCATGAATTCCATGGTGAATCTCTTATCTGATTGGTAAGCCATCCAATTTTCTAATTCCTACCTCTTAAAAACAAGAACAGTTTGCACTGTATTTCACTATGGCTGTTACAGAAAAGCATATATATTTTAAGTCCATTTTTTATTTTATTTGAGATTCCTTGGTCGAAATTTTTTTTCAACACCCTGATTTGTTTATTTGACTTCTTTCTTTACCCAAATGGTCAGATCAAGGGTAGGTTAAGACTGCTATAAACCGTGTTGAGCATTAAAAGGGATGCCCATCTCCTATCTAGAATTAATTCAAAATGAAAATAATAGCAAACTACAAGATAGTTGAAGAAATCAATAAAGTTCTGAGTTTTACCCAAAGATTACTATTTTTTTCTTTTTTAGAAACATCAAATATCAGTTTCTTTCCAAAAGAGATGTATTAGTGTCCATGAGTTGCTGCTGCCCAGGCACATTTCTTAGCCCCTCTTTGGGTAATCTGACATGGGGTCAGATCCATTAAGCTATTTGGGAATCTACTTCCAAAGCCAGATGTTGATGACCAAAAAAAAAAAAAAATCAGTATGTCATTTTATTTTATAATACTAACTTTCTCTGAGGTCATTGGCAAGTAACATGTACCTTTCAAGCTAAAGATTTTGTCCTCAAATGTTGAGGAATGACAAAGACTATGTTTTGACAGTTTAAAAACTTAACTT
Organism: Avahi laniger; assembly: GCA_963575035.1. Classification (NCBI taxonomy): domain Eukaryota; kingdom Metazoa; phylum Chordata; class Mammalia; order Primates; family Indriidae; genus Avahi; species Avahi laniger. The sequence continues at coordinate 32,375 of CAUYSK010054396.1, forward strand.
GGAGAGAGAAAGCTTAGGTACTTCAGTATTCATATCTTAGTGTGAAAATTAGTGTTTTTCTCACATTGTGTTCTAGCTATTGGATAAAGATAGATTTGCATAAATCTAGAAATTTTTTAAAGGCTGTGGAATTGAGGAATCTTCTGGAACTAGTCATATGCAGCTTCTCCCCAAGCTACTAAATTCCTCTGGAATGTTGGAGTAGAAGTAGTGGATGGGCAGAGTTCCTTTGGGAGCTCAACATGACGGGCCCATCATTTTAGAGCTGGAAATTACCTTTGCAAGCATCCGGTGCAGGTTTAGCTACCTGCCTCTATGTGGACTGAAGATAGGCTTTGCCTGTTTCCTCATCTTTTGATCTGAACAGTGTGTGGCCATGGTTTTATTAGAATGTGAATGCATTGAGATGAGGTCTCCATTCTTCAGCTCACCACGGATCCCTTTGCTCCAGATTGCTTAGACCTGCCTGGCACCTGCCTGGCCCTGTATGCATTTGCGTGTATGTAGCTGGCACCTCTATAGAACTGCCATCGATTTATGCTAATGCCATCTCCTCTTTATAAAGAGATGGTCTCAGAGGCTGTGAGAAGTTAAGTGTTCACCTAAGGTCATAGAGAGCCAAGACCAGAACTCACATTCCTGACTACTAGAGCAGTGTCATTTTCACAAAATTTGATGGCTGAAATTTACATTTTTACCCCATTAGCCATATCTTTCAAAAATAGAAAAGCACACAACTATAGAAATAAATACTATAAATAAATTTACCACCTGTGTATCTAATGATATCACAGGAAAAAAATAATGCAATAGAGTAAATAAACCCAGCAGGGCTGGCCCACATTATTTTCTCAAAATATTTTTAGGTATAGGCCTCTTAATTGTTTTTCTTGCAGTACATAAGGAAGCTTTTAAATACAGTATATGAGCATCATCAAATAAAGACATTTTTTTCCCATGGCAGGAATATTTTAGATGCATACTTGGACATAGTTATCAGCATCTCCCAGTTACAAAATTTTGACAAATTCTGACTTTAGATGTGTATTTCACACACCATTAGAATACATTAGAATATATTATAAATTCCCTTAGGGCAGGGCTCTTCTTCCTTGTTCTACATATTTTACTTATTAGATAACTGTATGCACATGCTATGGCAAAGATAATAAGGCATTAAATTAGAAATGTGCCTAATTTTAATTTTCCAATTGAATTTTTTTACATACTACTATAAGCATATGTGAATTTATGTTAAAAAAAACTATTGAGCATCTTTATTAGATGAGTAAAATTAGTGTAAAACGCAGGTAATATTTTCTCCTCTTATTTATCTGTACTTTTAAAATTTTCCCATTAATTGAAATATGATGCTTTGGTTCATTTCACCAAGAAGTATACCTTTGAAATTATTTGTAACAAACTGGAATTGAGGTGTGTGGTGGTGTGTGCCTGTAGTCCCAGCTACTTGGGAGGCTTGGGTGGGAAGATCCCTTAAAGCCAAGAGTTCAAGGCCAGCCTCTAAAACAAAAAGTAGAATAGATAAATCAAGGCTGATACTTTATCTTATCCAGTACCTGGCATAGAGTAGGCATATCTGATGAATGAATGAATGATTGAAAGGATGGGTGAGTGGGTAGGTGGATGGACGGATAGATAGATGGAAAGACAGAGCATTGTAGCAGGGCCTTGACAATGAATATATTATCAGCTTTTGAAAAAAGGGCAGGAATTGTTGACTAGTTATGTACAAAATATGATCCAAAAATGAAACAAGTATTTGTTGTTTAAAATGTGATTTTCAGAGATAAGATAATTCATGTAAAATATTGTACACTTAATGCTTAACATTTTTTGCCTATTATTTATTGTTGCCATTGTTGTTATTTACTTCTTTTTCCTGTCAATTTTTTAAAAGATTTTAAGTATCTGAGAAATATGTATATGCAAAAATATGGTCAATGAAAGAAAAATACTGATCTTCTACTGTGATTTGAGGTTAGGTAGGGAGCAAAAGTAAATAGATGACCCATCTTCCAATGTTGAAGGACCTTGGCTCAGGCTTGAAACGTGTACTGGTGAAAAGATGTAAACATTTACAGAGTGAGCTGTGAATGAATGCTGACTAATGCTGAAGAATCTAGAAGAGTGGCACTAGCTCTCAGGGTGCTTCCTTTTCTTACACATTCAGGTCTCGTCTGTGTTTGTAAAAAATCAAACCCATCCACACCCAACTATGCTCTTGAGTCAGTTCTACTGTTATCCTGCAAACCACCACATTTCTTCAGAGTGATGTGTACTCTTGGCCTCCAGATATCAGCCCACCAAAAGGCTCGCCAGTGTTTTTCTCTTGTCAGTTGGGTGTCTGTGTGTTTCTCATTTCTATCCTTCCTTCTCTCAATGCCTGCAATATTCTATTTCATGAACACTCTTCCACCCTCTTACTTAGCTTCCCTTCGCTCTTTCTGCCCTTCCCTAATTCGCTTCTCGTTTTTCTTTGGTTGGTACTGTCTCTTATTTCTGTTCCCTAAAATTGGGCTTATCCTTATCCTTAGTCCTCTCTATTATTTCTCCATCTTCTTTCTTAGTGATATTGTCTACCCACCATATCTATGCAGGAGAAATCCAAAATCATAATTTCCAAGCCAACTCGTATCTTCATTTGATTTCCATATTTTTAAATGTCTACCAGAAACCTCAATTCAGATGTCCCTTCAGCATTTCAAATTAAACATGTCTAAATCTACACCTCCATTTCCAGTCACTTGAAAGTTCCTGCCAATTTGTGCTTGTCTTGCTTGCTGATTTTGTCATTTCCTTCCATATTTCCACTACGAGTCTGCCTACCTATCTAGAATATAATTAGCATTATCACCTATTACAGTAGTCTTATCACTGGTTTCTTGACTAATATTTAAACACTTCAGGCCAACTTACACATGACTGCTTTATATATACCCCAGATTGTTCTCCTCACGTACTATGATATCTTCTACGGCTGTAATTATGCCCATATTTTTAGCCTGGAAGTTGAGGCCTTTGATGGTCTTAAATGATCTTTCCCAACCTCATAGCACATTATTTCCTATATACACAATATGCTTAACGTAAACTGATCCAATCACTCTTTTCCTTCTCTTTGTGGTTACTTATGTCATTCCTTCTACATGGAATAGCATGTCAAAATCCATTATTCAAGGACTACCTCATAGGACACCCTTGGGAAGGAGTTCTGATCACTGTGTTTGTAGGTAGTCTTTTAGTCCTCTGAAATGCAATTGCACTCTGTTCATTCTTATTTTGGGACACTTATTAAATATTGCCTGCCATAGTGGTTTTATCACTCTCCTCAGTTCTCCTGCTGAATTCTAAGCCCTCTGAGGTCAGGAGACAATGTTTGCATCCTTTTTTTTTTTGCTTCCCTTTCCTGAAGCATCTACTTCATGCCTCTCACATCAACAACATGTATTAGTTGTGAAGCATTTCGTGGTAAAAATGTGATTTAAAGTAAGTCAGTTCTATTTTGAGGCTTAAAATACAGTGGTACAGCATAGGCTATAACATGGTGGGATTTAATTCCTAACTCTTGTTCTTCATGGAGTGTGATCCGCCAAGACATTAATTTTTCTGAGACTGAGCTTCTTTATGTATTGAACTTATTAACATAATTTTTACCTCACAGGAACATTGTAGGCAGGTAAGAAATAAAAACGATTTCTCCTTTCTCTAAAATAAAATGTTTTAAAATGTTCTAAATGAGGATTGTATGAGGATATTATAGATATTAGGATATTATAGCATGGCTTGTTTGCTTGAAATTTAAAAACAACCCTCTCTCAATGGTGTGGGGTATTTTATAGGATATAACAGGGCAACATAGTTCAAGGATGTGTCTTGGACTTTAGCGCAAGGCATTCCTCAATCTGAGGGTAGATTCTGTAGTTATTAACTATCTGGCCTTAGGCCGGGCACAGTGGCTCACGCCTGTAATCCTAAGACTCTGGGAGGTTGAGGCAGGAAGATTGTTTGAACTCAGGAGTTCGAGACCAGCCTGAGCAAGAGTGAGACACCCCCCCACCACCACCCCTACCGTCTCTACCAAAAAGAAAGAAAAAAACTCAGTGGGGGGCATTGTGGTGCACATCTGTGGTCCCAGCTACTGGGGAGGCTGAGGCAGAAGGATCACTTAGAGCCCAGGAGTTGGAGGTTGCTGTGAGCCACAATGACACCACTGCACTCTACCCAGGACGACAGAGTGAAACTCTGTCTCAAAAAAAAAAAAAAAAGAACAAGTAACTATCTGGCCTTAGTCTGGAGAACAGTTCTGGGCTTTGATTTCCTTAAATGGAAATGAAATTATATCACCTTTCTTTCAGGATTTTTGTGAAGATTAGAGACTATATATGTTAAATTTCTAGATCAAGGTGGTCTATCCACCTTCAGTAATAAAGCATACCAACAATTCGGGCAGGTGCAAAGACTGTTGACATTTTACCTTGATTTAAAAATTTTTATTTCAGCCAGTAATCTCAGGTATCAGCTCCCTAATGGGTTACAGTCCTCTCAGGGAAGAATTGTTTCATAAATAAAAAATGTCAACTGACACTTTTTAATCACTTTCTTTTTTAAAAAATAGACTTCACTTTCCCTGCCTATCTTGTCCCCAAATCTTATACCAGGATCAAAATGCATACTTAATTTTTGAAGCCCAAAATAAATATAAGCTATCATAATGAGAAAATTCATTTGAAGAAAAAAATCACGTAAAGAACTGTCCTGTGCCATTCGTACCTTCACGTAACCACAAGCATGTGACTGCTTTCTAGTTACTCAGCTATCTGCTCTGCACTGTGTAAATTATGTTATCTGTGTAAGTAAACTGAACTAGTAGCAATCAGAGGTTTAAAGATTGCTTATATTTTTCCACCATGAGATATTTTGAAAATTACAGACATCATGGAGCTATAGCTGACAAAAACCCAGTATCTTGTTATTCAAATAGCTTTAAACTCATTGTTACCATAACCTGTGATAAACATTGCACGTGATTAGATTATGGTTAACGTATCTGGATGGCATTCTAGGCGGCAGGGTCAAAAATTTCCCCCTTCTTTCTTTATGCCCTTATTTTTCAGAAATAGTGTCTTTGAAATTTTGGCCAGTACCCACTCCTTTGTGTATTTTTTCTTTTCTTTTTTTAGAAGCCAATATGACTTTAAAAATGTAAGGAACAAGGAAAGAAAGAAAAACCTTGTTAACGCAGGATGATTTGCTGAGTCAGCATGATGAGACAAATCAAACACAACGTTTTGAGTCAAGTTTGCTGCTTCTTATGACCTTGGACCAGTGCCTTTCCCTTTGCTTTGCCTTAGTTTTCTTGTCTGTTAGAGCAAGGAGTTGGATTATATGATTTTAAGATCCCTTCTAGTTCTTAAGTTCCGTGATTTTAAATGATTTGAGCTTCCTCAAGTTTTATTTGTGGAGGAAGAAAAATCGGTTTAGATCAGAAAAGAAATTATGTAACACCCACAATCAAATATATAACATCGACGCTAACTGAGTAATGGGTAGAGAACACTGGATCTCCAACCAGAGGCATTTGATCGGAGTCATGTCTGACCTCTGAGAGCAGAATTATTGAGATCAGTGCTAGATAAAGTAGAGTCTTCTAAAGACACTCTGACTTTCTTTTTATATAAATGCTGGCAGTAGGTCAGTGTCTATGGTGTACCTGCTGATAGAAATTAAGAACTTCTTGATATTTAATGAAGTATTCATTGCCGTCACATCACATCAAATATCACACTGGTTTTCCTACTATGTCAGGTGCAGGTTTTCAAAGTGATGAGCTTTTTTTTGTGCTGAAACCCATCGAGTGTGCTGCTGTCCCAGTGCAGCTCATGTAGTGTTGGAAAAATTCCAGTAAATGAATGAACAGTTTCTTGTTCCTTTTTTTAGGTTTAGGAATCCCCGAATTTGGACTGGGGCTAGGAAAATGAGAGGGGAAGATAGAAGGAGCAGGGGTATCAATATGAATCAAGGAACCAAGAGGGAAAGTCAGGGTTGTTTTTGTGTGCTCGTAACAATTTTGCTCAATCCTCCACACACGCATCTTTTTTGCATCCTTGTATCTCTGGAATGTCCCAAACAGGAGCAGCTATAAACTCAAATAGCTTATGCGGGGATAATTGATTAAGCAAAAGAAAGAGAGAGAAAAAGAGAGACACCAAATACTAACATAATAATAAGGATTGGATTCTTTTGTCACAATTTAACATTTGCGTGCACCCCTGTGAGGACAAGTGTGCTGGATGAAGAGATCAAAACCCGACAGGTTTGCTTTACAAGATTTGTAACAGAGATTGCTTCGCTTTACTATTGCATTCTATTTTTACCTTCACTGCCTTGAGATATTTTGGGTTTGTGTTTCTGTTGCTACTGATATAAAAAGTTATATCAGTAGCAAGAAATGAAAGGTGAGAAAGAAGCAGGGATCCGTAATACTTCATTTGTGAGTAACAATAAAGCTGTCTTCAACCTCGGCATGTCAAGTTCAGCTCAAGTCCGGGGATTAGCTCAGTACCCACGTTAGAGGAACAGCATGTTCAAAAGCTCTGTAAGGCAGTCGAGTGCCCCACCACCAGTAGGGAAAAAAGCAGCTCCAAGGCATGATGTTCAAGGCTTTCTCCTCTCTCTCCGGATCGCTTAGTGTTGGCCACACCACCATGTTTCATGTTTTCCTCACATGGCAGCCACTTTTATGCCCCCTATTTGTTTGCTCACATTTTTCCCTTAGAGAGCACCTTTTGAGAGAGCAGAGCACTGCATCTGTTAGTACAGTCCCAGGGGACTGGATAAACTCGATAAACCAGATGAACTTGCCTGGATAAACTTGGCTTTCCGCTAACTACCTATAACCGTAGGCAGGTAAGTTAACCTTTTCCAACCTCAGGTTCTTCATCCATAAGATTGGGGTAATAATAGAGTTGTTTTATCAGGCTCTAGTGAGGATCAAACAACTTAATACACGTGAAGTCCTTACAACAGTAGAACATAGTAAACAATCAATAGAGCTATTATCCTCATTATTATTGGTGTGAATAATGTTTTAGTCATTCTCAACCTCAAGAGCTATTTTATTTGTGATATCTTCCCATCCCTGCCTCCCTCCTCTGCCTCTTTTCCAGGTCAGGTATATTCCACCTACCCCTCCAGGCCAACCTCCGACCTTTCCCACTGGCTGTGGGCCCCAGGTGGCACAGATAGCCAAGTCGACAGGGCTCCTGGGTTTTCTGGTTTCCAGTTGGTTCTGGCCAATGGGGAGACTCAGTTGGAGATTAGAGAGAGGAAGAAGAGTGAGAACAGGATATTTATACTCCAGATGACACCCGCCCCAGCTTCGTTTGGGCTGCACTGCTTTCCTAAAGGAAGGCTGCTCCACACAGCTCTCCCTCTCCCTCTGGGCCTTGTGGGATAGCTCCACTACTCCTCGCCCTGGATTCCTGCACTCTCTTGTGGTTCCCTTAAGCACTGTCATTAGTCTTCTTAAAATTAGTTCCTCTGCAAGTCAACCCTCCTAGAATTATCCCAGGTTGAATGTGTCATCTATTTTCTGTTGTGTCTCTTCCTGATAAAATTCCTCTTTCTTCCTAGTAGAAATCTTCAAATTTTAGTGAACATAAGAATCAGTTAGGGTCAGGTGTGGTGGTGCCTGCCTGTAATCCCAGCTACTTGGGAGGCTGACGTGAGAGGATCGCTTGCAACTAGGAATTCAAATCCAGGAGTCCACTGTAGGCAACATAGTAAGACCCTGTATCTTAAAAAAAAAAAAAAGAAAAAAGAAAGAATCAATTAGGAGGCTGGGCACAGTGGCTCACGCCTGTAATCCTAGCAATATGGGTGACTGAGGCAGGAGGATCAGTTGAGGCCAGGAGTTTAGACCAGCCTGAGCAAGAGCAAGACCCCCGGTCCCTACAAAAAATAGAAAAACAAGCTGAGTGTGGTGGTATGTGCCTGTAGTCCCAACTTCTTGGGAGGCTGAGGCAGAAGGATTGCTTTAGCCCAGGAATTTGAGGTTACAGTGAGCTACAATGATGCCACTGCACTCTACCTGGGATGATAGAGCAAGACCCTGTCTCAAAAAAAAAAAAAAAAAAAAGAATCAATTAGGGAGTTTTATAAAAATGCAAATTTGCAGATTCCTGGATCCAAACCTAGAGACTACACCATAGGTTTGACATGGAATCCGAAAACTTGTATGATTAACAGGAGTCCTAGGGGATAGCAATAGTCATGGGAGTTCCCTGGCTTATAGGACATTGCTTTGAACTTTCTCAGCATTTATTTCAATCTGTCATGAATTTTATTTAATTTTTTTCCATATTTGTTTTCTCTGCAAGTCTATAACACATTGAATACCTACTGTGTGCTAAATAGTCTCGTTAAGTTTTTATATTTATTGTAGTTAATAATCAGAAACCTTATATGAGCCATTATTATTTTTGTTTTACAAATGACAATACCAAGGACCGTAAACCTTGAGCAGTGTACCCAGAGTTGGTAATTGTCTGAGATCAGTCCACCTCTACATCTGTCGGAATCCAAAAGTTTTGCTCTTCTCATCATGTGCTACTGCCCATGCATAGTGGAAACATTGACCACTTAATGCTGGAGTGATTTTAAATGGGAAGAGCAACCACAAATAAAAAAAAAAATTGAACTTAACCTTACAATATCAGGGGAGGAAATAATTGATTTTAACTAGCTGAAAACACTAGGCACACATTAAAGTTGTAACCAGTTTTCTCTTTGGCGATTTGCTTCTAGCTTTCTCTCCCATTCTCTTCTGTTTTTCTTCTCACTCCCTCTCTCCTACTTATCCTCCACTACACCTTATCAGTCAGTTACACAAACTAAAATAGATTTGTACAAAGAAAGAATTGAAAATTAATATAACCACTGCAATTGAGAGCAAAGGACTTTTTCAAACAGTAAAGATTTTGTTTTTCTTGGTGATTTAATAAAAATTGTAGCTCTTCCTGAAGAGGCCTCGTGGCCAACAACAGCATGTTATGGCCTGAAAATATTCACACTCCAGACATTTTTATTAAATATCATATGAAAGCTTATTCAATACATTTAGGAAGGAAACCAAAATGCAGGTTTGAGGAAATGAGCTCAGCTGATTTTCTCGAATAAATGCCATGTGCCAATGTAAATTGTTCCCGAGTATAATTGTCACCCCTTCTTGCCTCCACTAAACCATTTTTTTTCTTTTTTTAGCCTATAAATGATGAGAACTGATCAGAAAAAATTCTGTAGGAATCAGTGCTCTTAGGCAACTTGTGAGTTCAATCCAAAAAGCATTTATTAAATGCCTGTTGTATATGCTGTCAAAAATGTACAGTCTCTGGACTATCACTCAACTAATAATCCAGGGATTTGTTTGAGTAAGATACTTCTGGTCTAATAGTGACATTCTGTTTACTTTGGGAATGCGTTTTGAGCTCAAGAATTAAGTCAAGTATGTAGACCTAAAAATTGTTGTAGAAAAAATGCTCCCCTAGCTTGATCCATTACCACAGGGTGCTTGGTCTTAATAGCTGCACAGCCTTGGGCAATTTCCACAGCCCTCCAAGCTTCATTTTCCCTATCTGTAGGATAAAGGGGCATTTAATAACATAACAGCAATCCTAGAATATTATTGTGAGAATTATTAAACAATGGGTATAAAGCACTTGACAGAGGGCTGGTATTACTATTGTTATTGTTAATAGCTACTACTAGGTACCATTATCACAGTACTTGAGAGTCAGACAACTGGAGAACTACACATACACTCTGGGGCTGTAAAGCATGAAACTAATTCCCTGAAAACTGGAGAATGCACTGAAGAGCTGGACAGCTCCCAGCTGTGTACAGTAAGTCAGGAACCAGATTGCCCGCCAGTGGAAAGGAAGAAAGGACTTGTAAATGAAATGTTTCCTTCACTTGATGAGTATTAAGCCATGTTTAAAGCCAACACAGAGAGCATAGGCTTCTCCAACTTGATAATACAGGTAAAAAATTAATTTTGCTTCTTTTGAAAGTACTTCATCATTGCTGTTTTTGTTGTTTCTAAGTGTTGTTTTCTTTAGATAGTAGGCACCAGTGGGGCAGAGAGAACATGATGAACGCAAGGTGGTCCATTTGATTATTTGTAACCACGTTCATTTAAGATTTTCTGATTTAAGATTTTTTAGAGATGGAGTCATGCTATGTTGCCCAGGCTCGTCTCAGACTCCTGGCCTCAAGTGATCCTCCCTCTCAGCCTCCCGAGTAGCTGGGATTATAGGCATGAGCCATTGTGCTGGCAAGATATTTTTGATAGGTTATGAGAATAAAATCATTTACTCTCTAAGAGAGACACCCTTCCATCCATCCATCCTTGCAGGCAATATTTACTGGGCCCCACGTCTGTACCAGGCTTTGTCTTTTGTGTTAGGGGCGCAGTAGTGAACAAGATTGGCCAGTCCCCATTTCTCATGGTGCTCACAGGCTTGTGGAGGACACACACAGGCCGTAAGTGCCATGACATGGGAACACCCTGGGCAGTATGGAAATCTATCAGATGGACACTTACCCTGTGTAGGGGTGAGTGAATGGGGACATATCCCTGAGAAAGCGACATCTGATCTAAGATCTGAAGGTTGAGTAGGAATTAGCCAAGTGAGGATAGGGATGATCATGTCCAGGCTGAGGGAACCATACATGCAATTGCAGGCAAAAGCACTCGTCCCCTCTGAAAAGCTGAAAGTCATTCCAAAAGTCCAGAGCAGAGAGAGATGAATGAGGTGTGACCTTCAGATTCTCTTTAACAAATTATTAGAGCAAGAAAAATTGTTCTATTAGTATATTAGGTCTATTAGGAAGCAAATATTAGCATACCTGATGCCTAGCCTAGTGCTTGGGACGTAACAGGTACTCAATAAATGTTTTCTGGCTGCCTGGCTGGCTGGCTAAATGACTATTCAGTCCTATGGAATCAGATTCATAGTTTGATTTCTGCCTTCCCATATTTTTTTGTTTTATTATATTATGGAACTGTTGGGAATTTAAAAACAACAAAAGAGTTTTAAAAATTGAAAAAGACATCAACAAGAGAGCAGGCAGGGGTTTAAAGGCCTAGGAAATTGGAGGAAGACCGTTGCGGGTGGAGGGGGGCCTGGGGAGGTCCGTAGGTGATACCTGAAAGTTTCCATCCGAGGACACTAAGTTGGAAAACTTGGCCAGAGGCCCTCTGTGAAGCCGTGGTGGTGAAATAGGAAAGTTCTTTGTTGTGACTCTGCAGTGACCTTCGCTATCTGAGCCTGAGTAGCAGTAGGCAGGCTTCTGCCCCTGGAAGCTCTAGCCTGGGACCAGGATAATATTTCCCACTAAAAATCTGGGGCACATTATCTGGCAGAGCAAAAACTTGTGAATTAGAACTCTCCCAGAATATACGATTGTTGCAGACATGGATTTTCATATTGGTGAAGATTCATTTTCATTTCATTTTAATAGGGCCTTATGGCTGGGAGCATGTTTTAAAGCCAGTTAGACCTTGTTGTAAATGGTGGATACGCCTGGTACCAGCAGGGTCACCTCTTGTAAGTTTCTTCACCTCTCTAAGCCTCAGGGATTTTATCTGAAAATGGGGATAATAATACCTTTTTAGGAGTTATTCGTTTCAGTGAAAAACTTAATATATAATAAGTGCTTAGGACCACGCCTATGATAAAATAAGTCCTAATCAATGGTATTATTGTTATTTAAGAACTGGAGCCTAACTTCTGGGGATAATCAGACCCTTCTGGAAGTATATAAACCCCCAAAATCTTTGACTTTCTAAGTACCCATCATTCCCAGGCCTGTAAATGTGTTTTTGTTCTCAGTTTAGCCTTTTATCAAGATTCCCAAACTCACTGATTAGGCTGGCTTGTAGGCGCCAACCTGAAAAAGAATTTGACTTTGTCAGTATTGGGAAAATATTTGTAAAATAGTACAGTCAATAAATAAATATACTGTAGACTTTGAGTCGCTTTTAAAAAAAATATTTCCCAGGAGGTTAAAAAAAAAAATTCTGGATGTAAAATGTTAACTGGGTTTGGTTTAGTATTTGGACAAAGAAATCCCCGCTCTGAACTGAGCAGAGAGATAAGCGCCTTGACTTGCAATAGATTAAGAGACCCGCATTGGTGAGAACAAACCACGTCTGAGGCGCTCCCTGAGTGCCGCCACATTTAGATTTAAGATTAACTGCCGCCGAATGGTGGAGCGGCTGTTTGTTTTATGAAACAATCGCTAATGACATTAAACAGACGGAGCCCCTTCCAACATGATTGTTCATTTGCGATAAACTGAGAGAAGCCCACGAGAGATTGAAAAAGAAAACTCATAAGTGCTTCATTTCGAGGCTCTTACAATATTCTATTGGAGATGACAATTAATGGAAGTGAATGGGAATCTAATTCAGAGCACATTTAGATCACGGGAGGGGGCGGCATGGCAGCAGAGTATCAATAGGAATTTGCTGGCTTTTATATTTCTATGAAGGAATTGAGTGATCATAATTTCATGACAAGTTTTCCAAGGAGAATTTTCTCTCTCTTCTTCTTTCTCTCTCTTTTTTTTAATGATATGCATTTGTTCATTTCTCCCAGCTCTACAGCTCCTGCCTGCCTAAACCTGGCACTAAGCATTAGCTGTATTAAAAAGAATGCTGTCTATTAGTTCAATTAGACATTAGACATTTACTTTTCAATGTATTTGAAGCCTGATTTGATTTGGGTCCAGTCATTTAAAATTACAAGAGCAGAACTGTGTACAGAACTGTGTACAGATATCCGTGGCTGTAAAGTCTTAATTGCAAATTCAGATAAGGATTAGACAGGACTATATCTCTCTAGACCAAAGGTATTTGCTAATACCTGAGATAGAAAGGTGGTTAGATTCTATATTTACAAATTTAGGCTTTTGCCTTTGGATTTTTATTGAACTTTAATATTTTGGTTGAAAACAACACAATTTGCACTAGTATTAAGAGAGTGGGTGTGGGTAAAATCTCAAACAACCCTCATGATACATTTTCATTATTTTTGTCTAGCTAAAAATTGAAATAGTATTTATTTTTAAAAAAAATATTGTCAAAGGCCACTTTGCAGCATTAAGCTTTTGTTTTATACACAAAGAAATATATTAATGAAAAGTGTTTTAAGTGCTTATTATAGAGATGGTTTGTTTTGAAACATGGGCCTTTTCACAGCAGTTTTACACTTCATTGTGTACCATGAAAGACATTCTAAGTAGAGGTTGTCAGTCTCCCATCAGAAGTAGAGTACTGCTGGGGAATGGAGCCATTTAGGATGTCACTCAAGCAGGACTAATCTAGAGTAGATATCTTATAAATAACCAGTAACGAAAAAACAAATCATTCCTCTCCCCACCAGAGCAGAGAGAATTACTGCTTAGGAGAAGGAAATCTTTATAATAAAGATTTACAGTTTGAATTAGTGAATTGTTTGGAGCAAAACATTACATAAAGTTGCAATGACAACCTTTAGCTAGGAGTTCAGGAAGCTGTGGAAATGCCTTTATGAGGAGGGGGAGTGAGTTGAGGAAGGCTCTTGTATACTTGCATCTCTTGTATACCTCTTGGGGAGGTAGGTGTGCACACCTAGAAATCTACCAGTCACAAAATATGGGTTTATCATATTTTTAATCTCTAATACATGCTCTTCCTCTTGGATCCCAAAGATATTTTCAAAATTAACAATGATGACCATTATTTACACAGAAAATTGTTATACATGTTGAAAGTGATGGTAGAATATAATGAGAGCGCCAAGAGTATTCCTTTTTTGCTTTATGTTGTTTAGATTGTCGTTATTTCACTTTTTAATTTCCTGAAATGAATACTGGCTTCTTTAGATATCTGCAAGTTCTCTGGCTTTGGAAATCTTACCCACACCTCCTTTCCCTTGCCTTGCTCTCTTTTAAAGTAGCTGGAAGGAGCTATCTCTCAGTTCCTGGCTGGGACGGGGCTGGGAGGATTAGTGAGGGGGTATGGGGTGTGGAGGGGAGAAGAGGGGGGGAGAGTTTATCAAGATCCATTCTGAAAGCTGTATCTGTCAGAGAAAGAACCTGATTTTCTTGATTCTGGTAAGTACAGATTCCTCTTGTCGAAGCTCCTGTTTTGTCCAAGTTGTGGTGCTATGCAGAGAAATGACCAGGGTGCCTTGCTGGTTAAAATAATCTCAATTCTCCGCACCCCCAAATCATTCTCTTATTCTAAGACCAAAAAATGGCATATTTCCCAGACTCTTTCCACCATAACATATCATTTTGATATCCTAAAATACAGAGATAGGAGAAAAAGAAAAACTCTAATATTTATATATTGCTTTTTTTTTTTTCCAGTAGTTGGGTTTTGATGGGGTTGGGGGGAGAATGGATTTTATTGAATGCCAGAGCTTTCCATTTTATCGCATCTATTTCCACACATGCCTGTAAGTTAGATAGAGCAGATGCTATCTACATTTTTCAGATGAGAAAATTAAAGTACACAGGCTTCCTTAAGATCTGACAGCAAGGAGTTAGATTTATCTGGGGTACATCAGACTTTTGGGAATGCACATTACTCAGGTTTCTGGGGCAAGGTAGTCTTCTTAGAGTCCCTGTAACCTGGGACTGTAACCTCAGGTGGGGAAAGGGGAAGGCAGCATCTCTGGATTGCTACTATTAGGGACCCAATATCCAGCAAGGAAAGTACTCTTTGTTTAACTAGAATTCTTGAAATTAGCAGATGCAAATAGCCCCTGGCGTAGAAGAAGTTGGAAAGCCTTCAGAGATTTTTTTTTTTTAATTTGTTGTAAAGGAAATTTTAGCATAAAAATTGCATACTGTTTCTTGTTGTTTTTGCCATTGATCATCTATACTCAAAAGAGAAGATTCAGTTTTATAAACATCTACTGAGTGTCTGCTCTGATTGAGCTACTTGAACGTCCGCAGAATTTGGAAACTGGGTGTGAGGATTGGCAGTATGGGCTAAGTTAAAAGTCATTCTTCCCTTATGAGACCCTTAGAGATTGTGTGAGGAAAATATATGTAAATATGAGTAAAAAGGAATTTCTCACCAACAGTGTAATATGCTATTGAATATAATAAAGCTATTACATATAGTATACAGTTTATATATAATTAATAATTCAGGATAAATAATTCTTCATAAAAGGTACATGATGCAGTCACTTTGATAATTCCTTTTAGTTATTTATTTAACCAAATGATCCTTTGCAGAACATAATATGCAGTTCCTGAGTTTTGAGGGCTCTAAGATTCAGGGTTGTGATCTAGGTGGAATAAAGACAAACCATGACCTGAAATTCTCTAATTAATTTCTGCTTTAAAGGCAAATCATGCAATTCTCTACCACTCAGAGAGAAGTGACGTTTAATATTAAAACACAATTTGAGGAAATTACAAAACAAAAAAATTCACCAATTTGCTCTTTTGGAAAAAGTAAAGTCAAGTTTTATTAAGAATACTTTATTTCATTTAAAGAAAATAGTCAATGAGATGACATGAATTGCTTTGGAACTCATAAAATATCCTTTATGCAGCCCCTTTCTCTTTATTGTTCTTTGTCAATTGTGTTCATGAGACACCCGAAATGTATAACCATGAAAACTATACTGTCCTTCTTCCATGGTCTGTCATAATCTGCTTCTTTTAAGGAGGCCTAGTTACATGTTAGCAAATTTGATGTCCCTGTCATCATCTTGAAATATTTGTTGAGTGAATGGATGGATGCATTCCCCATCTGTGTAGTCAGTTCTCAATTATCCATTATAATGGAGTTGAAATAGGAAAGGAACATTTGAGACTGAAATCCACAAATCATTGAGAAAGTTCATGTGATCCATTACTTTCAAAGTTTCCCCACCAAATCTTTTACCCAACTTGATTAAAATGTGGCAAAAAAATTTTTTTAAAAAAGGCTGCATGTGAGTTCTTTCTCTTTTTTCTGTCTCTACTAATTTAGACACTAAGGAATAAAATTCTAAATTAGGGATTGAAACAAGTATCTGGATAGAGCCCAGAGGCTGAATGATTATCTCTGAATCATCACAGCAATAGCTAGGCCTAATTCATTGCCCCTATATGGAGTTCAGAAGAGAATTTTTTTTTTTAATTTCAGAATATTACAGGGGTACAATGTTTTGGTTACATAAATTGCTTTTGTACCATTTGAGTCAAAGTTATTATATAAGTGTGCCCATCACCCAGATAGTGTGCATTGTACTCGTTAAGTGTAAATTTACCCATCCCCTCCTCCTCCTCCCACCTGATTTACACTCGAATGTTTATAACAGCACAAGTCACAATTGCAAAGATGTGGAAACATCCCAAGGGCCTATCAATACATAAGTGGATTAATAACATGTGATATATATATAGTAGTACCATGTGGTACTACTACTCAGCCATAAAAAAGTGGTGAACCTTATGAAGAAATAGACTAGGTGGCTAAAAGTGAAAAAAAAAAAAAAACAAAAGAAAAAAAAGGTGAACTAATACCTCTTGTAGTAACCTGTATGGAACTGGAGACCATTCTTCTAAGTGAAGTATTACGAGAATGGAAAATTTTTTTCCTAAGAGTTGCTAGTAAACCTGAGCTAAAGGAACGGGAGGAAAGATGCTTCCCTGACAAAAGATGTTGAACGATGAACATTGACTGTCAGCTTTGTAGGGGAATAGAGAGGGGAAAACACAGTTTAAATGTTCCAGGGAGTACTAAAAAGATGCTGGACGCTAGAGTGAAAGTTTGAGATATTTCTGTTCTTCTGTAAAAGTGAATCCCACGATAGCACTGTAGTGCGTGAGTGTCTATTTGAGTGCTCTGGAGGGAAGGCCTGGGCTTCCCTAGGGGCTAGACCCCTTGGAGAGGTATAGAGCCTGGGTCAAGGTCACATTCATTTTTAGCCTTATGATTCAGAATATTTGGAAGGATTTTTTTTCCTTCTCTTTTAACATGTCTAGCTCCTTCCCATTAAGTTACCTTTGAAAGCTCTTATGGTTTGGGAAGAAAAAAGTGGCAGTAAAATCAGCATGGTTTCTGACGAAAGGCCTGCGAGCGACAATGGTAGGATAACCAAATGCCACGCAGAGCCGATAACATCCAGTGGAGTCACAGCTGAACAGCACAAGCCCAGGAAGCTCAGCTTTACGTTGCGTGCAGGATCACTGGTGACTGATTGTATTCCTGTTCTGAAGAAAATGTAGACAATACAGACACCCCCAGTCCTTCTTACCCCTCTCCACTTCCTCCCTTCTGTGATATTGGAATCCAGGGTTTCTTACACTTTGATAGGAAGTCATAATACATAATCTTGAGTATCTCCAGAGGGTTTTTGTTTTTCAGCTCGGAAATTATGTGTGCTTTAAGTTTATTTGGACTATACCTATACACTTTGTTAAAAGACCACACCGCATGAATGTAAGAATTATATACACTTTCACGTATTTGCACAACTTACTAATATTATAAAATATGCAGAAAGACCAGATGCACCTCTGAGATTAATTTTTTTAAAAATAGAACATAGACTTAAGATAAAAGGAAACCTGTAAGCAATAGTAGTATTAGTTTGTTGAACTCCTTTACTGACATCTTATTTTACTTTTTTTTTTGAAGAAGAAGGATAGCAGTAATAGTTGATATGGACTTTTGAAATACCCTTTGATGGTTTTCTTTTGCCATGTCTCATAAGCCCTAACCTTTTTTGATAAGAAAAGAGTCTGATATTACAGACCAGGCAAAACATTAATTGAAAGCATCCAATTGGATTGTCATATCTTTGCAAAGAAGTAAGTATATCTATTAATATAAGCATTAGTGTACAGTTTTAAACTCTTAACACAAGAGTACAAGAAACACGTTTATGTATCCATAGGAACTTCTAATGATACTATGGGGTGTGTGTGTGTGTGTGTGTGTGTGTGTGTGTGTGTGTGTGTGTGTTCCTTTGCCTTCAGTTATCATTTGCCCATGTTAATTGGTAATAACTGTAGTTTACGAAGACAGCAAAATCAAACACGTTATTTCCATTAATGGAAGGCAGCCATCATCCTAGTATAGACTTACCTTTGGTTTCTAATTTTGCCTTTCCTTTCTTTTGATAAATTTTAATTTTGAGAGGAAAAAAAAACACAATTTAGTGAGACGGCAGTAAAGGATTCTCATTGGAACAATTCTACTGTAAGCACCATAACAATTTCACTTTTTTAATTCTCCCAACAATCCAGTGAAGTATTAATAGTTACTATTATAAACCCATTTTATAGGGGAAGAAATGGAAGTACAGCCAAGTTAAATAACTCGCCCAAGGCCAGGCAGCTAATGAGAGGCCTAGATGGGACCCAGACACTGGTTCCAGAATACATGCTCTATTGCTAAAATACTCTAATACAAGAGAGAGATCAGAGAGGAAGAAATGTGAAAGACTAAAGTAATTAGTAATTCCCATTGTATTGAATCCATGCTGGGCTAAACAGTTCTTTGATTTGGCCAGTTTTAGTTTAAATGCGCAGAAGTTCTTTCTGAAGAGAACAGGACCTCTAGTAGTGTGTTCTGAAGTGCTTTACAGAGGTAAACAGGGGTGTGTTTCTCCTGTTTGCTTCAGGAAAGAAACATACATAAAAGTAAAGAATTAGTTCCTGTCTGGCATTTTATCAACTTCACTAAAAACTTTTATTATTTTTTTTTCCTTAGAGGCAGCTGGGATGAATTGTTGCAAAGTGCCTAGCTGTTCAATAAGAAAGCCATTCTCTCCTGTCACATGCACCTGTAATTTCCATTGATAGAACCTTTCAGAAAATGGAAATGAAATGTATGTGAAATTTCTTATACAGAGAGAAAGCAGACAAAAAGAGGACTTTTAGATCTCTTGCTTTTATAACAAAGAAAAAATTCTGCTTTTTTATTTGATTTTAAAAAATCGTTTATACATACAACTCTTACATCTTTTATTTCTCAGTTTCCCCATCTGTTAAATGGGAATAATAATAGCCTTTCCAAGTGCCTGGATATTCTAGGGTTAAAAGGCCAAGTGAGCTTGGAATATTTTTTTGGTGCTGTGTCTGAGGACCCCTTGAAGTAACCAAGCCACAGAGCAAAGATGATGGCCTTTATCGTGTAGAGAGTGGACGAGCAGATGGCAGAGCCCATTCTACATAATGACTCTCACTCTGGTGGTTTGTAATTTATGAAGTAGCCTTCTAATCAAAGGCGCTGTTGGCTGCCAGAGAGCTCAGCCACAGCATGGAAACAGCTTCTTCCAAGAAGAAAAAAAAAAAAAAACCTAATATTCTTCCACCTAATATGATCAACAGTCTAAAACACAAGAAAGGTTAACAAAGACAATTGCGATTTTCATTTTGTAAACCTTGAAGATAAGGGATAAGTTATCTAGGGAGACCTTTTCCCTTGACTTTGTAAAGGAAGAAACAGGAAGAAATAGAAGAAACTATTTTAGCCATATGTGGAACTTGTGTCTTTAGGGTCCACTCTTGGATCCCAGGCCTGATGCTTAGGTGGAGAGGGAGAAATAGGAAAAGAATAAAGGGAGTGGAAAGACAGGCAGAAAAAGGGCGGATGAAAGGAAAAGGAGAGAAACGATGAAAGGGGTTTGCGCAGCTGGGCTGAGGCAGAATACCCCCCGCCGAATGTGGGTGGTTGCCTTTTCCACTCTAAATCATAGACATCAAAAAGGCATTGGAGGAATTTCTCTAATTTCCATAACCAAAGTTTAAAGAAAAATCAGAAATATGATGAATATGGTGATAATTCTGCCACCTCTTCTCACAGTCCCTAAGGTTTAGCCCCTTCATCTCTTTTGCTGGAGCTCGAATTCCTATGGTTCATGATCCCAGTTCTTTTTCTAAAATGACAACAGCCCTGCTAATCTAGCTATAGCTAAAGTCATAGTTTCTAAAGAACTTTGCTTGATTTAGAGACATGCACTGCCCCATTTTCTCTTAAGCGTGTAAGGAGACTAAGAATAACCCATCCACTACTTGGTGTTGGGTACATTTTCAATCTGGCATGCCAAAATTCCCAACTCCAGGGTGAGAAATAAATCTGTTTCTTTGAATAGCAATGAGAAAGATGGGTAAGCATTTTAAAAGGGGAGACGATGAGAGCGGGTAGCAGTGCTAAATGGAATTTTATGTTCTTATGAACCATGCAGTGTAAAATGATAGAGTGTTTTCTGATTAGGTGATTTTAGCTTTTATGGTGAGAAAATGGTTAAACACAGAGCACTCTCCTAAGGTATTTCATATGAATGCTTTTCTTCTTTACTGAAAGCACATCAGGGAAATGGATGATGCATCTCATTTGGTTCAAGTGAAACAGTTTAAATTGTTATGGCTTTGAGTTAAAAAAAATAGTAAATAGCTCTCTAGTAAAGAACTGTATCACGGGATGTTCTTCTGCAGGTGGTAGCCTGGTGCCTGTCAATTTATTAATTTGTGACATTTGGTAAACTATGTCAGTGGACAGTAGGCTGTCAGGACATTTATTTTTAAAGGGCCAGAGCCTACGGAGCTTCCATTCTTTTAAGCCAAGGTGCTAGCAAGTAGCATCATCTCTGAATGAATTGTATTTAAATGAGGTTAGGAAAAAGAACAATCAGGTAAGAAGAAATGCTCTGAGAAGAGCTATTCATAATCAGAAAAGCCAGGAGATATTTTAAAAAGACCACAAGCTATTACCGAATAACAGCTTTTTAAAACAGTGCTTTGAAAACTGGAAGTAGAATATAGACTAATCGAGAAAGAGTAAAGATAGCTTTCTTAGGACAGGGAGAAAGTCTATCGCAAATGGAATGTGATACCGAGAAGTAGGCTAGCTGGAAGGCAGGCCACAGTGGAACAATGATTTTGTTCTCTCTGAGAGGATGTGTCTGCCAGATTAGAAGCATCAGTGCCCTCTATTGTTCACAGGAGAACTGCGGACTTGTCTGAGAACACAGGCCAGGCATTTTTTGCCTTCAGAACAGAATTCTCTACAAAGTATAATTGATGATAATCAATACAGTTGGAAGGAAGGATGGGAGGAAAAATAAGGAAGGAAGGAAGTTGGGTTGATTTGTAGTCATCTTTACATTGTTTGAGCACTATTGTCCAAATATTTAAAATATGAAATGTACTAAATATGTTTTTTTCTGCTTAGCTATTTGAGTTTCTTATCATAAGAAGGATTCCTTAGAAGAAAAGTGTAATTTAAATCTAGTCATGAATGAAGATCAAGTTAATGACAGAAAAGTTCTATTAACTTCATTATACTTCCTTTTTTGTTTTGGTAAACCTCTGTTTACACATCAGTATTAAACGAACTTTGGTAGAAAAACGCTGATATTGATATCTAGTTTTCTCCTTTGCACAATTTAGATTTCCCAGCCATGATTTGTAATCTGTTGTCAACAAGGAAAATACAGGGATTGGAAAAGTTTTTTAAAAAAAACTAAAATAACATGAAAAATAACATTGCTCAGCTATGTGTTTTACTAAATTAAAGATTACTGCAAGAATGACAACTTCATTCAAGTGGATCATTTGGAATTACGTTAAACAGCTGCTGTTAAACAGCTGACGACAAAGGAGACCATTTTGATCGCCACAGCGCTGGGAATCTAGCAGGGCGCTCCCCGCATGGGATTGTGAAGAACACATTGTGCTCCTGGAGACCCACACGCAGCGTACTCCCCATCGCGCTTGTTGCCAAACACTGGGCTTTCTAATCACTTTGTATTCAGTCAGAGATCCAGGAAGTCCAAATCCAGCCAGACAAATGCAGAACAGCTTAGCAGAAGCAGCTTTAACAGGTGCCTATGGTACGGTCTTAGGGAACCTGAGAGACACGGCAAACAATGGGGAATGTTGATCATCAGTGTCTGTTTGCCCAGCGCACAGGATGGCACTGGTCGCCGAACAGCAGTTTGCCACAGAGGCCGGTTAATTGATCCTTAAGTCATGGCATAACAGTGCAAAAAAATATTTAGACACCTTAGCTGTGCAAGTCCCCTACAGACAGACCTCTGCTGCGTATCTTGTCTGCTTTCCCCATTCCTTATAGTCCTAGACACAGGGTGGGCTGGAATAAACTGCATGTACCTGCTAAAAATTGAAAGGGATGCATGAGAGATTTGATTTAAGCAGGTGCTGCCTTCCTATGTCAAAAATAGGCAACTGAAGATTGCCACAACATAAGCATAGACATAATCAGATGAGTCACTGTCCTGTTCTGTCCCTGTCTGCAAGGATATGTGGTACACCCCAGAAGACCACACTTGGACACCATGTCTCATGATTATTCCTCATTCAAGAGGCCCATGGCACTCAGCCGTGGACTTGCTTTCCTTGCCACGTTCTAGATTACTCAGTTATGCCACTTGATTAAAGGGAGTTTGAAAAACTTGGCTGACTCTACAACATCCTTCCAAATCCTGTCACTTGATAAACACAGGGACAACTTAGATTCCTCATAAAAAATAGGAAATTGTGAATTGGCAGAAAGTTCACGAACTTACCTGTGTAACTTGGGCTCACACCAGAGAAAAACTTAGAGGGATCCTGTGTGTTGAGATAGAGCAAGTTGCAAAAGAAATTTGAAAACTCTGCATTAAGGAAGAAAATAGTTTGTATAAATAGTTCTATTAATATTCAGACTGTTGGTGCTGATAGTAAACAAAAAGAGAGAGAGAGAGAAAAAAACCAAGGCCGTATTTTAAGTTCTTTGAAATTACTGGCAAAGTGTTTGCTTCTGCAGTTGGGAGAACATTTGACTATCTTGAATGTTTTTCTTATTCTGCTAATGACTGCATAAAAAATGAAGTCCCAGTCAGACTAGAGTAGTGGGACATTTTGGTGCCACAAAATATTTCGGTCCTGTCTGGGGAACATGGATTAAAAAGTGTGATCCTTGTAACCTGTTCTGAGCATGCATTGATCCATGATGTACATTTACAAGTGAATTGAGAGTCATTGCTTATGATAGATTCCAGCTTTCCCCTCTGCTTCAAAAAGCCTCTTCTTTTCTAGACTCTATCTTTCTCTGTCTTTTCTAAACGCAACATCATAGAACTAATTATTCTACAATTGCTTTTCTAGTTCAGTTGCAGGAAATTGGAGCAAAACGGGTTGATAGAACAAGCAACATTATATACAAAATAAGGGTGAACATTGGGTGGATTCTACTCATTAGTCATATTTTGGGCTTCTGAGGACTGGTGTTCTTTGAATTATACCAAGTATCATTTTCCTGCATTAATAATATTTTGAGGTTGGAATAGACTCTTTGTATAAATTAGTCCCTTTCTCTCATTGTAAAATCAGCAGACTGAGGCTTAAAGCCCTTGAATAATTTGCTGAAGGCCACACAAACTGCTCATAAGAGAAACAGAATTATATATAGGCTACCCATAGGTGTTTTGGTATTAAGTGTTTATGGGTTGTTTGACAAAATCGTAACGTCTAGTTTAGAAGGAAAGGCAATTCTTATACCCCATACATCCAGTTCTCCTACATTCTTGTATCAGGGATATCTGGAGAAATCAGAGAGAAGCTGTGTTGCTGGGAGTTGGGCGGAGGGGAGAGGGATTCAGCCCTTTCATTATATCCTCCTGATGATATAGAGGAGCTGTGCAGAGGAACAGAGCTGTGTGAATGATCTTGTGAGAACCCAGCACCTGGAACAAAGAGGTATATGAACACTGCCGTTGTTTTGATCACATGGTGTTGCCCCAGAGTAAGGTGGAGGAATGAAGAGTGCCAAGATAGAGAGAAGCCTAGTAGGGTGGGGGTAATTACTTTCAAGTTTGTTTCTGCCACTTATGGATTGATAGGATTCCTGGCTATTTCAATAACCTCTCAGAATCCTTGTTTCACAATCTATAAAACTGGAAAACTGGCCGGGCGCGGTGGCTCACGCCTGTAATCCTAGCTCTCTGGGAGGCCGAGGCGGGCGGATTGTTTGAGCTCAGGAGTTCGAAACCAGCCTGAGCAAGAGCGAGACCCCGTCTCTACTAAAGATAGAAAGAAATCAATTGGAC